>QFAX02000102.1:0-158186 GCA_003412495.2 Echium plantagineum
AAGATCATTAATTGAAAAGCCTTCCTCCTTGTACAATGCAAGATAAACTACCCATTAATTTCTGGTTCAAATAATAAATTGACATATTAGAATTTTTTAATTTAGTTATACGGTACTCATATTTGATTGAAAAAGAAATGAGCACATTTAACATGATAATTAGCACATATAATATGATCCCTTCTTGTATTAGTGATTCGCCTTGTAATGGTGATACCTGTATTGGCTCTAATGCCAATTTTGATATACTTAGATATTACCAATTTTGAATCCGAATGCATTGCTCCACGTTCAAATACGATTTGGTTGATTTTAGTCTATCTTTTTCCAATAATTCCCAAGCTCATTTCCTAAAAAGTTTCGAATCGTTGACTTCATAGATCAAGGATGTTAACTTGAATCCTAGACCACTCAATCAACTCTTCCTCCATTAATGGGATTCGAATAAATGACTTCATAGATCAAGGATGTTAACTCAGTCGCTAGACCAATCAATTAACTCTCCCTCTTAAAGAAACGCTACAGGTTTACAACCTTCAAATCAATACATATATGAGTAGCGGCGTGATGTTTGATACATGTGTGAAGTACTCGTAAAGTCGCAATAATATGCCACCATAACAAAATAATACATGCAATCTCAAGCAAAATAAGATCATCATGTGAGATCATCTTCCTCCAGTTCTTTGGCCTTCAATGCCTCCTTCACTCGAAGAAGAAGAGTTGTCTTCCCGGAATCCTACAAAGGGACATATGGTGTTACTAAATTTTTACAACTAATACAGTAGAGAAGAAAGGATTCAATGCCTAAGAGGAGATATAACGTGAGCGAGCACATAAATCAATTACCAGCTGTGTCATGCTATCATATTCCTTAACAGCACCGGTAAACTTGACCACGTCTTCCTCATCAATTGCAGCAGCCAAATCCTATCATGGAAGAAAAGTAAGAAAATCTCGCAGATGTCAAAAAAAATCTACAAACAGGAATAGCTCTGAGAAAAATAAAGTTCGAGTTCACGAGCCAGACGTACAGCTAAAAGTCTATACTCTCGTGTTCCAGAAAATGTAGGATCCAAATCCTGTTGACAAACACACACGCATAAACTTACACATAAGCCAGAGTGCCAGACATTAAATAGAAACAGTCAGATAAGAGATTACAGTTGCCAAACCTGGTAACGATCCAGAGCATTGTTAATTGCAACCACATCACCCTTGCAGAGTTGGCATAGTCCAGCATTAAGCAGATGCCCTTTCACCCCATACTTCAACAAATTATTTCTAAGGGATTGGCGAGCTATATCCTCGTATATCTCAATAGCTTTAGGATATCTGCAGAAATTTTATGAGGACGCCATGTGAGTCACTTCTGAGCAATTGCAGAAAGTTTAAGATAATCAAATGTGTTTCTCATACGAGAAAACATGGATACGAGGAGGAGACTTGCTAAAGTTACTAAATCAAATGTCTGTAATTTTGTGAGATCTCCTACACCGAAAAGGAGAAGGAAATGATTTCAAGTGTGTGACAAAGGGAGTACACAATTATGAACGAAATGATGAAGCCAGAGACCCGAAACGAAGATAAAAAAGAACGAGAAAAAAAAGAGACCAAACGAGACACTTGCTATCCTGTATTCCTGTTAGATTTATAAAGAAAAGTATATTTTAAAAAAAAGTTGTAAAGAAAAATAGAACACATTATTTTGATGTTGTAGAACAGAAATGACAGCACAGAACCATTTAGGTAAATAGACCACAGAATTGACTATATTGTTGAATACAATTAGTGCAATATATATTATCTTTTCTTTGGTAAATATTATAGTTATGTTGACCCATGAATACTTACTGGTACAGGAATGGGATTCTCATTGTGAAATACTTGCACAAAATACTTGCTCGTCTCTTTTTCTTGGCAACTGTATAGAACTAAAACATTATTTCCTGCAAAAGGGGCAACTGTGCTACCTCGCCAAATCCTCCTTTGAGGTGGCTTAGGAGGGAGTTGCAGTGATTTTTCACGCCGTATCAATTCGAATTCTGCATGGATCCAACATGAGATATTACAATATATAACATAACAGGTTGGTAGAGCCTCAATCAATTAGTGAAGATGACACTTACCAGGCCCCTCTAGGAAAAGGCCGAGCAAACAAGAAAAGGGAAGTAGAGTCTCTGCATGAGCAAAGCGCAGTCTAGCCTTCTCATAACTCCCTGGAGCAGCTCCTTCTAAACAAACATATCGAAATAATAAAATTTTCCTTATTCTAAATGCCACCCAAATCATCTTTTCATTTTATAACCATATATCAATATTAAATGTGATTAAATATATGAAAAGTGTAACCATCCATTTGCATTCATTTTTTATATTTAATTACCACCATAAAGTAGCTCGCATATTTGAGGTCAATTGTTGTATAAAAAATTTACATTTTATACTTTTTCTATGCATGGTAATTACTATGGAATATTATAATTAATCTCCTTGAACTCTTCCAACATTAAATAGTGGTTCTATGGCTAGATTCAAAAATAGAAGCATGGCATGTGACTTACATAGTGGACCAGAAATTATTATGGAATAAACACAGTCCAAACACATAATGCTTCGAAGTTGGTCAACGAACCTCTTTGTCATTTTCATTTTTGCGAATTATGATTTATCCTGTTAAGTATTTCATAAACAAACAATTGTTTAAGTATGAACAGTATTACCTTCTTTAGCCTTGATTGCTTGCTCCATTGACTGAATAACATCTTCAAGCAAGGGGACTCCCATACGGTAATTTAGGGAGTTCCCATAGCCTTTTAATATGAACAGCTCCAAATCATCTGTCCACTCCAGAAGAGCAACCTAGATATTTCACTATGTTAGCAACCAGATGTATAAATGAAATTTATCCTAACAAATCTCTTGAATTTACTGTCAATTCTTGAAATTATTTAAATGTTTTGTGGAAAGTAGCTCTTGAATCCATAGCATGCAATTTAGCTATAACATAATAATAATATCAAATATGGAATGTAGAAACAAACAATGTCGTGCCATCACGCTAGGTAGTAGATGTAAATACCTCAGATGGACTAAATAATGCACAAGCTTGCTCAGTCATGTCCAACAAAGATGATTCCTGTATGAACATAAAATTTAGTCAACTAAAAAGAATTGCAACATGGTGAAATTTAGGGGATCTACGTAAAATTTAGTCAACTAATAGTGACCTGTTTGCACAGAGACCACAAAGAAGATACATCATGACTTGTAAAATCAAGCCCATAGCGACTACCAACTGCTTGAGCTATTTCATCCAGGACAGGTTCCTTTAGTTTATTTACTGACGGTTCCTGACTTTTCCTGAATGCCTGCATTCATAACATGGATTAGTTCCTGATAAGGCCATAACAAAAGGAGCTAATGAAAAGTAGATCCCCGTAAGCAACGCTAAATCATCGAAATAGATTACTATGAGGATCGACTACCTTCTTTAAGGGTCATAAACATCTTATGTTCTTTAGAATTGCATATGCTCATGCTAAGTTGTCAACTTAATGAGACACATCCAATTGAGATATATATGAAGAACTATACAATAGCTAATTTCTTCTATGATAAATAATACTCCCTCCATCCCCAATTGATAGGGAGGTTTAACTTTGCACAAATTTTAATAAAATTTTGAATTTGTCTCTCATACAAATTTTCCCTCCACTCACCTTTCTCACAATTAGTCAAAAAAGGAACCAATTGTGGTATTTCTAAAAAAGGAAAATACCCCTATCAATTAGGGATGGAGAGAGTATAAAGTTCAGAATGCTTGGCACAGTAACCAGAGTAATCTTATTCTCAGCATTAATAGTTATTTATGCCAGAAAATTTAAGAACAGAACTGACTGGGAACAACTTGTTACAATTAAAAATTGGTAATAGCAAGGGCACTATCGATGGGGGACTGAGGTTTGCTGCATAAATTAGCCATAAGAAAATAGTTGAGCAGAACAATCATAAATGGTGGTCAATTGAAAACAAAAATAAACTGAAGGGGACCAAAGATTGCCAATTTAGTATGGACTTACACACATTGGAGGAGATATAAGAGTTACAGGGAGTACCTTATAGTTTTGACAGCAATCATGAAATCTCAAGACAATATCGCTTGAACGACTTTCACTGGTAACTGCAAAAGCTCGATGACTCCCTGGGCCAAGATTTCCTTTTCCATTAAAGAGTCCCATCCCGAAGGCAACAGCACTTGCTGATGCCCGAGGAATCTATAAAGCATATCATCATAAAAAAAATTTAAGATTAAGAGTGACGCCAGTACACTTCTCCCCCTATAGCCATGTGATTATACTACTGAAATAATTGTAGGCTGATGCTTTAGCCCCACAAACATTGATAACAACACCCTACTTTTCCATTTTCATTCTCATGGTGTTCGATAGAATACATACCAATGATACACTGATTCAATTAAGCATTGATAGATATAAAGAGTGAGAACTAATTTACCACCAAAAGTGGAGTGTGTGTATCAAGTTATTAAGTACCAAGATCACTAGCCTAATTGCAGTGCATCAACATGCAAAAGACAAAGAGGATGTGCGGTATAGGAACACAAGGTAGAGATGGCAACGCAGAAGGGCGTAGGAACTTCAGTGGAGAGTCCAAACCTGAGTTGCTTTTATTGAATACACGTCTGGATGATACTCCAAGTCAAGCAGTTCAGGAAATTTTTTCCGGAGTCTGATTCCTAGATGATACAGTTCATCTTCTCCTTGGCTAATCAGCTCTCCTCCCTTGACCTTTCCCTTCCAAGGGGACTCCCATCCCCATAACCAGGCAGGAATTTTTCCTAAGGACTTCTTCTGCTCTTTTGCATTATGAAGGAGAACTTTCAATCGAGTAGCCAAATCTTCGAATGACCTTAGCTTTTTCTTTGTTGGAGCACGCGTTCCATGCCTTGCCTGGGAGTAACATAATCATACAACGAAAAGATACAATTATTCAACATCGACAGAGGGGTTTTGAATGCCGAAGTCTAACTTTTAAATTCTGGCTTAAGCTTTGAAATAAAGAGGTTTCTTAACTTTGATAGTAAGCATGTGGCTGCAGTGTGGCAGGACTTAATATTCAAATTATAATATAGTACATATATTTACAAACTTTTTGTTGTCACTAGTGTGAAGTTCAAAACTGAACATAAGTGCAATTACCACAAGATTTAAATGGATAGGAATACATTGATCTGGCAGTTTGGAACCTTCAAATGAGTCCGTAATATCATTCACATCTTTATATCTGCAGAATTAGAAATCAAAATAAATTAACTAACAAAGGTTCTCCAGAATCATCAGAAAGTATATCAAATGACGAACCATCAAACTACATAAGTTCTATCAACTCAGATATTAGAAAACAAAACACTGACTGTAAACCCATCCCTTCACCCCTAACAAGCACATACTATTTCCAATTGCTAAACGACGTCCACGCTAATCCTCATTGGAAGTCTAAGTCTATTTCATAATCAAGCAGCTTAATAAGTGAGCCGGCCCTATGTCCCAAATGGTGTCCCAAGTGTGACATTTTCTGAAAAAAAATGAAGCGTCAACTCTCTATAATACAGTCAAGTGTCACTGGACAAGAACTGATATGTGAATTCGTAGACGTGGCCATTCCGACCAATAGTGATCCCAATAACGGATAATAGTCGAATTAATTCTACATTTCCATCACTAAGAGATCATTGAAAATAATTTTTTAATAGTCAAATTCAAACACTTCCCAGTCATCATTGACACAATAAACTTTGATTAGAATCATATTTCTTATTTTAATAGTAAAGTGGGTCAAATATACCATTTCCGATACATTTTCACAAAATCATACAACATATACAAAAATATTACCATTTATATATTTTTGAACTTCTCAAAATTCAAATTTAGAGGATCTTTTACGAAGTGAGTGGGTACATCATTTTCGATCGAGCAACAGATTATAATTAGATCAATTATATTATTTCCAATTTAGTGTAATGAACAAATGCCTAAAATCGTAAAAATATAAAAAGTCGAACAAAAATTGAGGAACCTCGTAACGGTAGCGAGATGGTGACGAACATTGAAGGCTTTGTCTGCTGCGTGAATTGATAGTGATGTTGAATATAAACATGATATTACTATGAGATTGAAGATCAATAATTTTCCCATTTTGCTGGTGTGTAACAATGGTGTTTGCATTTTATTGGCTTTTTGTTTCAATTCCTTCAAGAAGAAGGTATGTGATTGGTGTTTTAGAATGAGTCGAACACCGAATTGAGTGTAGATTGGAATTTGCAATATGATTTGGTTTCACTTGGTCCAGTCGGTTCGATTTGATTTTGACTAATCATGTGTACGAGTCCATTTTCCTTCAATAATTATGATGGATTTATAATTTCGGCTGGAGTTGTTGTCGAATTTCACTATATTTTAAAAGGACAATTTAGCAATCAAGTCAATCCGAGACTCAACTACCTATGGAATGGACTACGAACTTAAACCTATATTGGTTCTGATTAAAGGACATGACATGACCATTCAAACTCGGCTCGAAACCAGTTTGAACTCGAGTAATGAATGGGCTTGATTCTCGTTTGACACTTCCAATATAAAAAAAGAGAGTATAGATATATATTTATTTAAACAAAACCGATAAGGTTCTAAACATGTACGAAATTTAAAATTTAATCTTACACCTGACGGACTTGAGTATTATGTTGACCAATCATTAGCATAGATTCATAGCTTAATTGATCACGAGCAACACTATGCACACACCAAAACAGTGTTTTATTAACAAGAATTTACTATTTTGCTCCTATGTGAAGTCCCTCAATTGCTACACTTGCAAATAGGGGCATATTTATAATTTCACACCCAAAATTTTACTATTTGCGGTGTGTATGACAGATCAGATCGATCACCTAAACAAACCCCATTGGTGGTGTCATGTTAATGTACTTTTGTTTGATGGTATTTTGTTTAAGGCTAATGGTCATAACCATCATTTATATTTGGCAAATGTTTCCGGTCTATCAGTTGTGTTTTAAAGTTACATTGTCCACCACTTGTGTTTAATATTTTGTTCCATTCGGTCACGCCGCTAAAATTTCTATTAACTCTCCGTTAAGTTGAGCAATTGATGAACAAGTGCTAATTTGCCAAAGATAGTTTAGTAATGTCACATTTGAGTCTTCTCTTTTGTTAGATGTGGCACAAAAGAGTTGAACATGTGCTAATTTCTCAACTCCTTCTCTCTCAAAGACCCTCAAAACTGGTGATTCCACTTGAAATTGATGCGACTTGTCTGAAAACCAAAAATCAACTTCGCCAATCAAGGAAAATCCCCTGGGAACTTCATAATCAGCGGCAATGACTCCCGAAATTGCATCACGTGACCTACACGTGCAACGTTTAACGACAGGCTAACATATTAGATAATGGTCTAGACAAATTTTAAACACAAGTGATAGATTAGGTAGCTTTAAAACACAAATAATGGACCGATAACATTTGCTGAAACATAGGTCACAGGTGATAATTCCGGATGTTAGCTCTTTTATTTGTCAGAACCTTTACAAAACAATGATAGATAGGTCTCGGTACCTGACCTTGCGTACTTCATTACTTTGAATAGTTTTAGAGTTTTTTTTGTACATAGGTAAAAGACATCTCATTAGAGCGAGGTATGAAATAATTGCAATACAAACTTTGTACTAGTTGAAATAAATCAATAGACGTTAACCTTTTTTTCAAGGCCCTACTTTTCAAGGTCCAATTTTTTTTTTGAAAATACCCTTATCGAACCAGTGAATTCGAGGTTGGAATGCTTACCCAACCTCAAATTCACTGGTTCAGTCAAATATTTGAATTATGGTTTACAACCGAACCAATGAATTTGAGGTTGAATAAGCATTTCAACCTTGAATTCACTGGTACGGTAAGGATATTTTCGGACAAAATTTAAGTCTTGAAAAGTAGGGTCTTGAAAATATTATTTACCATTACGAGTTATGAATAATGACCACGCGCAATAGTTTAACTTCTACTCGTTTTGTAATAGTAAATGCGTTTTTTAAAGTTCAAAGTTTAAGTTCCACTTCTTTTTCCTTTTTTTTTCTTTTGTAAATTAGTGATGAGGTGAATTTTGAATCTAAGACCTTCTAGTCTCTAACAAAAACCTTTTTTACTAGGCTATTTGATTGACTCAAAGTTTATGTTACGCTTTTAAGCAAAATTTTCGATAATAATTTATATGATTGATTTATTTTCGATATTCCAAACATTATAACTTAATTAGTCACCTTTATAACATTATCTCCTACTATTTTTATTTCAAAATCAAATTTTCATATCTCACATTATATAAGTAAACAAATCAACATGCCATAATCATGTACTTCATGTTTTGGCAAGTCTTTAAGCCACTCAATGTTTCATCCAATATAAACCATTCAACCCACTTTTAGTTTGTCTTTCTCTTTAATATTACTATTTGTAGATTAGCGATGAGGTGAGGTTCGAACCAATGACCTTCTGGTCGTTGGTAAGAGGTCATTGGTAAGAACCTTTTTCATTAAGCTATTTGATTAACTCTTACTATTTAAATTTTTTGATATCAAAATTTAATAAGTTATTTATATCTATCATCAATTTTATATTTTCAATATATTTTGAATGTACTTTTAAGCGCATGATATTTATTTTAACAATAGTGCAAGTGGACTATTTTTAGTTTTTTACTATGTATATCAATTTTTTTTTTCGAATTCCTTAACTCATCTTCATCATTACAATTATTTCATGATAGATGTTCAGAATGTTAAATAGTGCAAGTGGACTATTTTTAGTTTTTTACTATGTCTGTCAATTATTTCTTAATTGACATGGAGATGTTCAGAATGTTAAATACGTATTTGAAAACATAAGAATTTATTATACAATACAATCCAAAATTATTTTTATATTCAACATTGAACAATTTTCATAAGATGTAGATAGGGTGAATTTATTTTCACGACTGCTATTATCACAATTTGCATTCATTTGTGGTACCAAATGTAATTCAGTATTATTTTTTTCAAAAAAATGAGTAATATTATTAATGTCGTAGATTAAAGTCGTGGAAATATGTTTCGCCCTCTACTAATCATGATAAAAATTAGTTGAACTCCAAATTTTGACATCCTAACTATCCATCACGCTGGCGAACCATAGTCTCAAAACCAGTTAGTTACACATCTGCATTTCCGCCTCTTCCACCACCACCACCACCGCCATATTCATCAATTTGAGCTTCAAGTAAGTCAATATCCATATAAAAAGTCAAATCAAACTCGTAAAACATGATGGAGCATGAAAGTGAAGAATTCATACAACCCCATCACCCCACCTCTATCACCACCATCGCCTCCTCTCCATCCTCATCCAACGGTGCAGATCAACCCTTCACCCACCCACTCTCCCAACCTCCACCCTTCATTCAACCCCCTCAAAACGACGTCGTATACCCCATTTCCAAGAACACTGAAAACCCCCAGAACGACGACGTTTATTCCATTCCTCAAAACATAGAAAACCCCCAAGACGACGTAGTTGACCTCATTTCTCCAAACTCCGGAAGCCCTCAAAACGACGTCGTTTATCCCTTAACCTCACAAAACCCTAGCTTCTCCTCCTCTTCCTCTTCAATTTTCAATTCAATCCTCGAACCCCCATCTTACGCTGAGGCTATTTTTCGATCCTTCGATGATTCGTCCGAAATTAATGGTCACGATCAGACCCGTGATGATCACGGCCTCGTCATCAGTTCTCCGTCTAATTCGGTTTATCTGTCGTCATCGCTTGTTGATTATATTAAGGTGTCTGTTGCTGACCCGGTGCAGTTACGGGAGGCCAGTAACTCCATGGTCCCAGGGTCGAATACTTATCATAGTTATTTGATCACGACGCTGACGAATTTGGAGGAGTTTGGTGGGGAGGAGTTCAGTGTTAGGAGGAGGTTTAGGGATGTTGTGGCGTTGTCGGATAGGTTAGGTGAGGTGTATCGTGGGTTTTTTGTCCCAGTTAGGCCGGATAAAGGGGTTGTTGAGAGTCAGGTGATGCAAAGGGTTGAATTTTTGGAGCAGAGGAGAGTGGCATTGGAGAAGTATTTGAGGAAGTTGGCACAGCATCCGGTTATTCGAACAAGTGAGGAGTTGAGGTTGTTTTTGACCGCGGAGGGGAAGATGCCATTGTTTAGGGCCAGTGATTTGGGGTCGATGGTATTAGATGGGGAAGTTGTATCGCCTATGAAGTTGTCGAGGGAGGGGAGTGAAGGAGTGAGGGATGTTAATGAGGTGGCACAGGTGAATAAGGGAGGGGGGATGGATTTTTTTAGGATGTTTAAGGAGTTAAAGCAGTCTGTGAGTTATGATTGGGGAGGAGTGAAGCCACCGCTAGTTGAGGAGGATAAGGAGTTCTTGGAGAAGAAAGCAAAGTTGCAGGATTTTGAGCAGCAGATAACCAATGTATCTTTGCAGGTTAGCTTCATATTGTTCACTGTTACTTCATGTTGCATATTCTGAATCGTGAATTTGTGATGAGTACTGTGTTTATAGAAGCAAAGAACTATTGAGAAACTTTCTGTACTTCATCGGTTGTGCAGGAAATACATTTACTTCTATACCGACTAATAAGTTGTATGTAACTATCTCAAGGGTGGTTTAATTTAGCCAGGGGTTTCTTGTTTTCGACAACATAGTTACAAGTGTGCTGTTACATACTAAGTTGTAGATACACTTGTTTTCCACTATCATGGTTATATCATTAATTGTTGGAAACACAATTATTCTCATTACTCTAATTGAGTCCTAAACCTATTTAATTTTTGCATTATTGCTTGCGTTTGATACTTCATTTACTAAATTTGTTATTCCTTCACTGCAAAACATATATGGTAACAGAAGGTTGTTAACTTTTGGAGTAACTTCTTTCAATAGTCATGATATAAGAACATAAGTATGTCTTCATATATTAAGAGTAGATATGCATTCTCAAAAGGAGTATACAGATTAGTCTGGTGAAGACTGATAAAACAAGCTTGTTGATAAATTATGAGGAAGAATATTGATGATCATAAACAATATTGTCTTAGAAACTAATAAATCATGGCCCTATAATCATTGCAGGCCGAATCACTTGTTAAATCTCAACAAGACATTGGAGAAACGATGGGGCAATTGGGGCTAGCATTCGTGAAGCTAACAAAGTTTGAGTCAGAGAGAGCTGACTATGAATGTCAGAAAAAATTGGCTGCAGATATGAAGAACGTGGCAACAGCTTCTGTTAAAGCTAGCAGGCAATACAGGGAACTTAACACACAAACAGTCAAGCATTTGGTAATTCTTATGAAGCACTCACTATTCTAACATGTATTCAACCTTTAGTCAATAATTTGGTTCTTCTACAACCGTGTTTGATCTTGTTTCACTCATGAACATTATAAATTTGTTAAAATTTCTATTTTTACAGGACCAGTTGCATGAGTATCTTGGGGTGATGTTAGCAGTTAACAATGCATTTTCTGAGCGTTCAAGTGCGTTATTGAGTGTACAGACTCTCCTTTCAGATTTGGCTTCTTTAGATTCAAAAATTGAAAAGCTTGAAGGTGCCTCTTCGAAGATTTTTGGTGGGGATACATCTAGAATTAGAAAGATAGAAGAGCTTAGAGAGACCGTTAGAGCTACAGAGGATGCCAAAGACAATGCAGTTGGAGAATACGAACGCATTAAGGTATATCCATCATTGATATTTTTTTCTTTTCCCCGTACTAAAATTGATGAAGTAACTCCCTTTATCTTTTAACATATACAATGTGGTGGCATTTGTACTCTATTTGATATCCAAGCCAGTATTAAATACTCTAGTTCTTACATTAGCTGGTCTTCAATGTTTAATGTGTCTCTATAATCAGTGATGACGATGCAACCTCATGATGTTAAGTTATATCTCACTTCGTTTGTTGGATCAGCTAGTTATGCTGTTTAATTTCAATTATTACCCGATATGGAAGAAAGATCAGGGTTGAAGAATTGCCAAAGTTGTGGTTGGTTAGGTCTGATCTTTCACATAAATATTAGGATAATCATGAGATGCTTATTCACTTTTTATTGATTGAACTTACTTTTTCATATTTCTCATCCTTTCTAAGTAAGCAAGGACTTCTAACCCTTCATTTTCGCTTTCCAGGAAAACAACAAGAACGAGCTACATAGACTAGAGAAAGAGAAACATCACGACTTCTTGAATATGTTAAGAGGCTTTATTGTTAATCAGGTATATCTTTCTCCTTGGTTTAGTTTCTCGTAGTATTATCCAAGTTCTCTCAATGACACTGTTCGTCTGGCGGCCTTGATTGTAAAAAAGTTTTTACCGTGATCTTAACAGGCTGGATATGCAGAAAAGATGGCAAATGTATGGGAAGAGGTTGCACAGGAAACAAGTACATATGTGAAAAGTTAACATTCGCCTTGCTCTTTCGAAGATCTTCAGAAAGCTCATGTTATTGTAATTGTATACAGTAGGGGTACATGTTGATTCATGAGAGTTTTTTATGCTCTCTTTTTCCCTCTCCTGTTGTATCGTAATGTCAGAGGGGGTAGCACTTCACAGTTCATTCAGTTGTCAGAATTAACAATAAGATCATCAATTACAAAGCCTTCCTCCTTGTACAATGCAAGATAACTACCCATTAATTTCCTGTTCAAATGATAAACTAACATATTAAATTTTTTAATCTGATTATACGGTACTCATATTGATTGCAAAAGAAATGAGCACAACATTTAACATGATAATTAGATGATGAATAATTGCAGTTTTTTGTGTTTCCTTTTCACGTTGGGATGTTCTGACAACCTTTTGATGTTACTTAGCACATATAATATGATCCCTTCTTGTATTAGTGATTCGCCTTATAATGTTTAGCAATGAATTAGGATTACAAAAGTATTATAAATAATGAATAAAAAAACCATAACTAGAGAATTAGAGTATAATATGAAATAAATTTGTCTCCAACAAAATTTAAACCCATGACCTCTTACATGAAAAGTTGGGTCAGACACCATTAGACTATTAAGCCATCGGTGCTCTAATGCCAATTTTGAAATACTTAGATATCAAATTTGAATCCGAATGCATTGCTCCACGTTTAAATATGATTTGGCTGCTTTTAGTCTATCTTTTTTTCAAAATTTCCCAAGCTCATTTCCTTATAAAAAGTTTTGAACTGTTAACTTCATAGATCAAGAATGTTAACTTAAATCCTAGACCACTCAGTTAACTCTTTCTCCATTAATGGGATTCGAATAAATGACTTCATAGATCAAGGATGTTAACTCAATCGCTAGACCAATCAATTAACTCTCCCTCTTAAAGAAACGTTACAGGTTTACAACCTTCAAGTTAATGCAAATATAAGTAGCGGCGTGATGTTAGATACATGTGAAGTACTCTCGTAAAATACAAGTCACAATAATATGCCGCCATAACAAAATAATACATGCAATCATAAGCAAAATAAGATGATCATGTGAGATCATCTTCCTCCAGTTCTTTGGCCTTCAATGCCTCCTTCACTCGAAGAAGAAGAGTTGTCTTCCCGGAATCCTACAAAGGGACATATGGTGTTACTAATTTTTTTGCAGTCATGATATACAACTAATACAGTAGAGAAGAAAGGACTCAATGCCTAAGAGGAGATATAACGTGAGAGAGCACAGAAATCAATTACCAGCTGTGTCATGCTATCATATTCCTTGACAGCACCGGTAAACTTGACCACGTCTTCCTCATCAATTGCAGCAGCCAAATCCTATCATGGAAAAAAAATAAGAAGATCTTGCAGATATCAAAAGAATTCTACAATAAAGTTCGAGTTCATGAGCCAGACGTACAGCTAAAAGTCTATACTCTCGTGTTCCAGAAAATGTAGGATCCAAATCCTGTTGACAAACACACACGCATAAACTTACACATAAGCCAGACATTAAATAGAAACAGTCAGATAAGAGATTACAATTGCCAAACCTGGTAACGATCCAGAGCATTGTTAATTGCAACCACATCACCCTTGCAGAGTTGGCATAGTCCAGCATTAAGCAAATGCCCTTTCACCCCATACTTCAACAAATTATTTCTAAGTGATTGGCGAGCTATATCCTCGTATATCTCAATAGCTTTAGGATATCTGCAGAAATTTTATGAGGACGCCATGTGAGTGCACTTCTGAGCAATTGCAGAAAGTTTAAGATAATCAAATGTGTTTCTCACACATTTTTTTTGCCTCCAAAAAATCTCACAAATGATACTTGTTTTAGGAATTTCCAGGAAGAAAAGATCCAGAAGAAATTGGGATGGAGAGAGTATATCAAAGCAACTCTGGACACAGATCTAATGGCAGATTTGTGAAGTTAAATTAAGTAATACTGGCGACAAAACCTCTTCGAGATGGACAAACTGCTATGGTATCAGGCTATCAGCCATTGAGAGTAACACAAATATTACTTATAGACAATTTGATAAAAGATTAGCATGAAGTGTTTTATCTTGAAGCCAAGCAAGGACATGCATCATTGAAGGACTTGACCCACAACAAAATAGTTGATGAAGTTACATTAGGTTGTTTTGTGTTATCGATTTGAATTTACCATAATTGCATCTTCTGTCACCGGGACAAAGAAGAAATTACTGTATTTGTGAATTTCTGTTGTCAGAACATGACAATCACAAAACAAACTCATATTATTAATCATACACCCAAATGAGATATTCTCAGACATGAAATCACTTTGGATGTAATTAATCTAACCTACACATAATATGTTAAGCGTATTAAAATTAAGAAGATTAAAAAACCAAATAATATTGTTGTTATGGCAAGACAACATCTGTGCAAATAAATGGTCAAATGGGGGACTTACTGCTCTATCTGAGCAGCAAATTGCGCAATTTTCTGCCTGCATTGGTTTGCAGAGGTGTTGACATCTTCGCTTTGAAAAAGTTCAGCAGCCTTTTCATAATAAGCAATAGCCTGTTCCAGATTTGGCTCTTCCTCCTGTTCATATAGTTCAGCTATTTCCTGCTCAAAAGGGACAATTATTTTCATGTCTTTGACAAGATGCCCATAATGTCCTTAATACTATATCTTCTCCCAAAATAAGAACATGTCTTAAATAAGTAGATCAACGTTCCATCTTCATATCTAACAAATAAATGATTATATCCAAAAACTCGTGAAGAACGTTTAATTACTCAAATTTGATAAACAACATACCTTGTAATACCTAGCGGCCATATTAAGCCTTCCAAGTTCCAGGAACAAATTTACTGACTGCTGCAGGCAAGGTGCAGCCTCTGGAGAAGATAATCATCAAAGTAAGTGATTTGTCTCAAGCTCGACTACCCAAGGCCTCTAAGATTTATTTATAGGGAACACAAATAATTGACAAAAATATGGCAAGGAAATCAGTGATTTGGATGAGACAACAACTTTAGATTAGTAGCACATCCAAAAAAAGTTAAGCACATGCCCAACTCATATGAGCCTTCCCTTACACTTCTACTTTCACGTCGGGAAGATTTTATTGCACATCGATCATGAATTATCCATCTGAGACACTTATCATGAAGAATTAAGCACATGCCCAAAATCTAACTATCTTTCTGCCAACTGATATAAGAAATCCTGAAGTATATTAAAAAGAAGAAATTACTAGAACACGGTGCATGAAGCTAAGTGATATAGTTGAACGAAATAATTCTGTTCAATTTCACAACGCTGCTGCTGCCCCGAAAACAACCAGTGAAACAAAGTTGTACAAAAGGACCTTACTTGTATAAACTATAAAGTCATCACTGACAGTTTATTGGCAGTGAATTTATCAATTAACTCAGGATTCAGAGAGTGAAGGATGGAACGCATTCCTTAAACCTCACATTTTTATCAACTTATATGCAGCATCGGGATTCACCTCATATGTAAAGCTATAAAACAGCTTCAAGTACAGACTTCAGCAATTGTTGAATCTTACTATAAGACCAAAGCAGGCAGAAAAGAAGTATATATGAATGCAAATAACTATTCAAAAGATTGAGCAACTTAGCTTGTGATCACCTATAAAGCTACTTCCAGATATTTAAAGTGCAATGTTTGACCATCAAGCCTAAATATAGAGGACCTAAAAAACGCACGACAAAAATTAAAAACACACCTAGAAAGCAGATACTCACCTTTAATATTTCCCTTCTTATAGCAATGAGCAGCATCAGCATAAGCGTTAGCGGCTTCATGTGTACTGTCCAACTGCTCAATGAGGGTGTGAGGTTAAAAGACTGGAAACAAAGTTCAGGAAAAAGAAATGCTGAAGATATAAGCATCAGTTTAATCCACAAAACGTAACCTTACCTTCAGGTAACAAGCAGCCAATTTGACATACGTCTCTCCAGCTTGATTCCCTGATTAACCAAAGCACATAACATCAACTAGCGATACTATTTCTATGCAGCTCTTTAAAGACTGTCTTTCGAACAATGCAGCACTAGAATAAGCATCTAAATATTGTTCCCTTTTCGATACTAGACAACTACTCCCTCCAATCTAAAATAATTGTCTTTGTAGGATTTTCACACAAAATAAGAAAGCATTAATACTTTCACACACTTACCTCTATACCCTCATATGATTGCACTAATACTACACCTTTTAAGTACATCAACATCCGTGTACTAATGCAAATGAGCGTGTAAAGGGGAAAATGGTAAATTATGCTTTGATATGTGCAAAAAAGACGATTATATTAGATTTTGTTAAAATGCTTTCAAAGACAATTATTTTGGATTGGAGGAAGTATAACATATTTCGCTTTTCTATTACAAATATGATAAACTACATAATCTATTAAGTTGCAAGGAATTAGTTTATCATCACAAGTAATCGAAAAGAAACATCCTAAAGTAAAAACTCAAGAGTCCCATTTGATCTCCAACGGTTAAAACTAACAAAACTTTTAGCGTTCCTCGCCATTTGTAATTCCAGTTCGAAAACAATAAAAATTCAAAACTAGACAATCTTTTTGGGACAGGGTAAAAAGAAACCGATCACATACTTTACCAAATTATTGTTCACCAACTAGTAAACTAATACCCAACAGAAATTTGCAAATCTAAAACTGGAAGTCCATATGCTGACAGAATAACGAATAAATTAATAAAAAATGAATAAAATAGAATTAGAAAAACAATTTTTTTACATGATTTAGCAAGCTTGAAGGAATTGGCGGATTTATCAAACAATTCAGCAGCATCTTCATGCTTAGAGCCGAAGATTCCCCAGCTTTTAAGCTTCTTCTCTGCTTTTTTTGAAAATTCTTCACCTCGAGCTATATGATCTCCCATTTTTCTTCCCTTTGTTTTTGTTGAAGACAAAAGGTTTAAGAAAGAAATGAGAAAAACACGAATGCTGTTGTCGGAAGTAATCGGTCAACTGTTTGGACCACGTGTGACCAATCAGCAATTACATATGAGAATCCGGAAAACCCCAATTTATGTGGCTCGATATCTCAGGGTCGTAAACGACTTGAACTTTTAAAAAATTTCTTGATTGGAATATGAACGTTTGAAGTTCGATTCAGTTTGAGATAGGAAGGAACTCAAAATACGAATAGTTTGATTCAGTTCGATTCGAATGATTCTAAGGTTGGAGGTTGGAATTGAATAGTTCGAACAATTACTTCGATTTTCATGATAAAATAAGAACTTCTAAGTTTATATAGTTTGAATCAAATAGAACAATAAACTCGAACTTAACAAACCTAGCGTTAAGGTTAATATCCTATGAAACTGAACCTCGAACTAATTTTTTCAAGTACGATCGAGCTTAAAATCTTTGACATTAATATCTTGAAATACTGTTATTATGAATCGGATTTTCCTTTATAGTTATATTACTAGTGGTTGTATAGAAGTTGAAACTTAGTTATTGCATATGCAAAACATACCACTCACTTGTTCACGAGGGTATACAATACTCTTAAGATCAAGTATAACAGATAGGTAATTGAAGTGTTATTAAATACATCAGTCAGTCAACTTCATGTTCAATTTTTTTTTCATTCTCTCTCATGTTAACAATTTGCCTATAGGCAATTCAATACGAAGTGAAATTATGCTAAAAAGTAGTCATTTTGACTTTTAAGCTTACTTTCTCGCCAACAAAATATCCAGAATTTTTTACCGATTTTGTTTATTTTTTCATGGTCTATAAATAGAGCCAAAATTTATTTCATTTGAATACCCAAAAAAAAATTGACGTGGAGTGATGTAGATGAGATAAATGCCAAAAAGTTTATTAATGCCCAATTGTTGTGGTGTTAGTAGATATTGAAGTGCTAAATTATGAGAGACAGTGAGAATAATCTGATGTGGCACGAGAAATGACCTTAGCGCTTTAAATAGTTTAGAGATTCGAACCTTCTCAATTCTCACAAGTAGATGGGTCGCCGTAACCCGTAGACCAGTAGCCAATTGGTGGATAAAGGCATAAAGCCGAATTATAAAAATTATGGGCCTTGTTGGGCCTGACTCATGAAAACAAGGTCTATACTCTATACTCTATAGGCTGGTAACACAATCATATTTGTTGGTTTGTAAGAACGAGTAGACGGAGTAGTACTACTCCCTCCATCTCAATTTATTTGTCTTCTTTATTTTTACACAAATTTTTAAAAAATTTCAAATTCATCTCACATTATTTTTTCTCCATAAATTTGTACTTAAAATGACTCTATTTTGAGATTTCCAAAAAAGAAAAAAGAGACAATCAATTTGGGATGGAGGGAGTAGAAAAGTAGGTGAAAAATACTACCTCCGTCCCTAAAAAATTGTCACATTTTGATTTTTGTTGGTCACATTTTACAAAATTTGATCATGAATTCTCATTAAACTATAAGAATTAGTATAGTCTTATGAGATTTTGTTAGATTCATGAATAGAGGGAGTACAACATAATATATGTTTTTTCTTTTTTTATAAATTAGCGATGAGATAAGTATCAAACCCAGGACCTTCTGGTCACTGACAAAAGCCTTTTTCACTTAACTATTTGATTAACTCTCAACATAACATATGTTTTAAATGTAAAATGCTTACAAAATGGATACAATAATGTTATACTCCAATACACTTCAATTTTCCAATAATGCCTAGTTCCAGAATACCAGAAATGGAAGTATTGTTCCAATGTGCAAAAAGTACAGTACTAATTTATTACTGACAAGATGGGAGTATATTAATTGAGTTAAATCAATAAAATGATTGTTGCCTTGACCAAAATAAACCGCAGCAATCAAGACAGAGGACAGTAAAAACTACACTTACACGGATACTATTTAATCCACTCCTCATTCACAAATTCATCAAATGATTGCTGCCTTTATGTAGGGTACAAGTTTTATAATTTTGATTAAAAACTTTATATTACGAGAAGTTCTTGGATTTGAAACTCACATTTATCACTAATTTATATAAAAAAGAAAAATTATATGAGTACTAAATAATATACAAATTATAAAATAAAATTTACGAGTTCAAGATTAAAAACTTAACGACATATCGATTTTAAATTTTAATAGTACACTATTACAATATTAGATTGTAAGAAGTATGTACTCGTACGAAAACTACATTATTCAATTTGTTTGATCAAATTAGGAAAAGCAAAATGAGACGGACATAGCTAAATGTGTGTCGGTGCGTTATTATGATGAAAATGTGCATACATTAACAATAACTTAATTATTAAACGAGACAATAATAACTAACAATAACAATCCTAATAATTAAGTCTAAACAGTAGTAGCACGTGAAGCAAAAATGGACAACAACCCCTTCCTTAAGCTCCTCACTTTTAGGTGATGACGACGACCTCTAGATCTTCTCCAACCACCTCCATTTTTCTCCTTTTTACCAACACACAATAATGTTAATGTACCATAACTAGATCTTGCTTCTTCTTCTTCTTCATGTTCATGCTTATGATCATGATCATGATGATCATCATCATTTTCTAGTCCGAAGTAGATGGGTGATCGCGATCGAGGGAACGAGTTTTTCTTGCTAGTGAATGAATAGGATGAGGAAGAGTTGGAGCATGATGATGATAATGAGTAGTTGGATGATGCAATTGGTGTAACATTTGATTTTCTTGAAGAAATTGAGAGTTTGGAAAATAGGGTGTTTAAGAGTGCATTTTTTGGTTTTTTTGGGGAACTTTGGAATTTGGAGAAGATGGTATTTAGACGTTTGGACTTTGGTGAAGTAGTGAAAGTGGTGATAATATTGTTTTTATCACCTTTTTGTTGAGATTTGGTGACAACAATTTTGGGACAAGATTGATAAGATGGTGGAGGAGTTAAGGGAGGTAGAGAATAAGAAGAGTTGGGAAACAATGAATGTTTAGGTGTACCTGGTTGTGATTCCCAAAGGAATGGGATGGAACCGGCGGCGCCACCGTAGTACATTACCCGGAAAGATGATTCCGCCGGGGTCCTTTGGTGGTTGATGATTGATGATGAGTTTTGGTCGTCTTTAGATAAAAGGCTAGCAAAAGTCTTGTCTTCTTGCTTGATTTGGAGGAATTTTGGAGGAGGGAGATTTGTTTTTTCATTGTGAAGAAGCATATTGGCTTTGCTTGACAATGTGGTCTACCCCCCTCTTTGAGATCTAAAGTATTGATGAAATGAAGTAGTTGTAAAATGACATGAGGAAAGCATATAAATGATTGTAAAGTGTAGGTAGTGACTAGTGGGAAGTATATAAATGCCTCCTTGGATTAGACATTAAACACATAAAAAAAATTATGTATCTAATAAGTTAAGTTTTTAAATAATTGGTCAAACATTTCTTCGGTTCTAATTATTTATCATTCAATACATTTATGGAGTAATGACACTAACAATCACCTACACTTATAAAATATTTCAGTCTATTACCTATGTTTTAAAACGTCCTTATCAATCACCTATGTTTCAAATTATATCCTACTTCGTCTTGCACGTTATTTTTTTTTTGTTAAATGTGTGTTCGTGTAGATTATTTCATAATGGGTTAATTCAAATTTTTCTTAACCCAAAATATATTAAATGAAATTACATAAATAAGTTTATTATTGTCAACTCACGTGCCCTTCATATGATATTATTATTAATAACGAATTGACAGAATATGTGATGGACTAGAACACTTTAGTTTGAAACATAAGTGATTGACAATGACGGTTTAAAACATATGTGTGCATTGAAATACTTATGTATTTAATAAATCAGTTTTTTGAATAATTATTCAAACGTTTCTTTAGTTTTAATTATCTATCATTCAATACATTTATACACCGATAAAAAAATTTGTTGATATGTATGCATCAATCAATAATCAGTATATGCTACTTCTAAATATTGGTTTTTATTGCTAGCGATCTTTAGAATTGATTTATAACTTTAAATAATACATATGTTATAATAATGGTAAGTAAGTGTGACAAATAAGGACAATAAAAATGTCATTAATCCCTCTTTCATTTTGGTTGGTTGATATCGAAAACGAAGTGGTAATTGAAGTAAAAAGGAAAAATAATTGAAGAAAAAAATATGTGTAAAAATACTATAATGACAAAGATAAAATAAATAAGATAAAAATAATGTATTAAAATGTAGAACGAATGACTAAATAAATTTAAATAAAATGTAACAACATATGAAATTCAAGATTTGTTTAACGAATTAAAATATTACGCGTATATTATTTGTGCAAATAAATAAGAGGGCCCAGACCAAACTTGACGTGCACATTGATTAAAGGGTTACGTTGAGGAAGTTGCCTCCAAACTTTGTTTTGGAGTATGGTAGATGATGTGGATTTTATTAGTAGTTCAAATTATATCGAATGATAGTACAGTATTTAATAAGTGGGTCCTGTTCTTTAAGTTTTATTTTATTTATATATAATCAGTACGAAAAAATTCGTTCAAGAATAATGTTCCCTTAATTTATAAATGATGGTGAATTCGTTAAAACTTAGACCTTATAAAGTAGCGAAGTACTGGATGATACAATATCTCAATTTGATCAACACTAATATACCAACAACAAGTCTATATATACAAGTAGATATAATTAGACATTAAAATAGAGGGAATATCTATAAGGATTCATAATCAAGCTAGAAAGCCTTTTTCCCGCTAAGATTGGTCATACTATATAATTTATATAATTTGAAGTACAAGAAAACGATTAATCATAACCATAAGAAATAATGACGTATTAATTATTGATAAAATGTGGCACTTGATTAGGTAGCATATAGCGTATAGATTTCGACAATTTTTTCATCTTCATCATAACAACTCAATTTCTAGTTATATCGAAATGACAGGACCTATTATTATTAGATGCTAATAAGTAATAACGTGAACATGGTATGTTTCTGGTCTTAAATATCGATTTCGCAGAGCTACAGTGAAAAATTGGTTGAATCCAACATACATTAAATGACAATCGCTAGACAAATCTCTCGGGACATCACTCAATTGATAAAAATATTATAATACAAAATACTAACAACTTCGTCTCTTCACACAATTTAAATTGACAAAAATGCATAGAAACTGTTACCATGATAATTTTGCACTTTTATAATCGCTAGATGACAAATAATGCACAAACAATTTTTGGATTAAGCTTTTAAGCTTAAAGCATAATAAGAATGACTTAAAAATCGATACACCATTTTAAGGTAGTATGTGTCCTTTCTTTTCTTTTCGTAGATCGAGGGAAGATGCCACCAGGTGAGAGTCGTTGACTTGTGTGAATCTGTTTAGATTTCTCTGGGGACGTGTGATGTCAAGAAATCGATTAGAAGTAAATTGTAACGTGATTCGAAGGTTGAGAGGGATAAGCGAAGTGGCTGGATTTGAAATACCTTATATGCTTTTTATATTGAGCTTGAGTTGAGGGAGACGGTATTGGATATATGTAGGAATTGATATCGGGCGATCGTTGATTTTAATAGACAAGAATGTCGCACTGGACTTCACGGGATAGTGTAATAAGGTAATGAATAAGATTTTTGAGAAGATTAGTAAGTAGGAATTGGAATGAGGGGATTTGAAGTCTATATTCGCCGTGAGTATAATGAGAGTTAATGTGGTTGGTATTCTGATAACACATAGGTACATGGATGAAGATGATTGGCGGTGTAGTGTATGTCGAACATTAAACGGCTATTGGAAAATCTGATTGACCCTGCGACTTTAGGAAACACTTGAATGAGAAGTATCACGGTGGAGTACAGAAGTCGAATATATAATAAGAATGGTTTAGAGTAATGGAGGTGGAAGGACTAAGGCAGTCTATGAATAAAGGGTAGTGAATCGTGTTGTGTCTTCAGATGAGTATCAACGAAACAAGTAAGGGGTAGAGATGATCACGAGGGGTTTAGATGGATGTAGAGTAACGTAAGTGAAAGAACTATCACTGTTGAGGTTAGGAAGCGCAGTGAAGTTGTCAGACATTGTAAAATATGTATTAAGGAGCCAAGTAGAGAGTAGGTGAAATCATGGTGGATTGGTGGGATAGGTGCGTGACTTTTGAACATGATAGTTGAGGACTGTGATCATATAAGATGCTGATTCGGAGGGGGCGATAGGACAATGATGTCGGATGACCTTGTATATAAAGGTAGCGGTGGACTCTGTTTGGGGGGTTCAAAAATTAAGTCTTTTAGGTGGACTGAATGCGAATTAGAAATTTAAGAATTTGGATATATATTGGACAATGTTGAGTGACCTCGAGAGTTTCACCAATGATGAGATATCGAATAAAAGTAGGTCCTTGAGGGGTGACTGACTGAGGTTTCAGATTTCTCGTGGGAGTCGTTGTAGGATATTTGAATCAAGGTTATGGTAACTTGTTGAGAGTATAAGGCATGATGATCTCGTTAAAGATGTTGTAATATTATTGTTGACGTAAACCAAGATAAATGAAGGTAGAATTATGAGATGTTATTAGGTACGACATAGTAATAGATTGTTGGGAGTGAGATATTAGTTTCGGTTTAAATTTCGAGGACGAAATTCTTTAAGGGGGGATATATATTGTCTCATTTTAATTTTTATTGGTCAAACATAATAAAGTTTGACCACGAATTTTCATTAAAATGATAAAAAAATAATATAGTTTTGTGGAACCTCGTCAGATTCGTCTCAATATATATTTTTGAAATAACAACTTCTTATATTTTTTTTTGCATGTAAAATAACAGATATTTACATTTTAAATCGTGTTTTATTGACCACTAAAAGTCAAAATGTGACAATCATTTAAGAATGAAGCGAGTATAACATAATAGGTATTTGTTTAAATATTTAGATATAGATGGAGTATTTAATAACCTAACCAATTACCATTATCAAACAATTTTGTATCCTTGTTACACTAATAAATTTGTTTCTAATATTATCTCTATTGGGTTGGAAAAATTGGTAATCCCTTACTTGACGACGGAGCTAAAAGCAAGGACAATACTAGTGCATGGAACTTCGCGCAAAATTCAGTCCCGTGCACGAAATATGTTCAATTAATATTAGTGTATTTTTCCTAAATTTCTTGCTTTATACTCCTATTACCTTTTGGGTTTGGAAGTATTCTAATTATGAATGAGCAATAATATATATATAGAGGTATATAAGTTGCGCAACTAATATATATAAAGCCCAATTATCTAGGCTTTTGATTTTTCCACTCCATCCATTACTAACTACACTCCACATTTTCATTTTTAACCCTCATGTTCATTATGAAAAGTTGTATTATAATTATACATAAATTGAAAATAAGGGTATAAATATAATTTAAAGTGGAGTGTGATTATAAATTGATGGAGTGAAAAAATCAAAACCCATTATCTATATAAGAGACTCCCTCCAGTGCAAGTTTTTACAATGATAATGACAATTATATTTAGAAAAATGGAGAAAAGAATTATATGTATATTACTAGGTTTTCAATTGTGTGATTAAATATGTTATGTACTAATTATGTTGGTTAAAGTCGATTCTAGTACTTTTATCATTACGTATTTATAATGTACACTACTTACGAATAATTTATAATATACACAATAACGTAAACATACATATGTTTAATGATATGAATGAAACGATTAATAGTACAGGGGCATATTAGAATTTATTCGTACTTCAAATAATCTAAAGTATTAAAACACAAAATTCAAATTCAAATTCAAATTAAGCCTTAGGTTAATGCGAGTTTAACGGGAGTAGTAATAATAATCCACATGAAAACATGTGAGAAGTTGTAGATGGAGTTGCACATGGTTTTTTGCTCTTATCTAGTGTTGTATGTCCTTGCTTCATGCTTCATTCTTCTTCTATTCAATAATTCAATAATTCAATTCCCTTCTTTAACCACCATATGCCCATCTTCCTAGGTCGTTGACTACGAGACACAACTCTTAATATACTGTATTTTTTTGTTAAGTTCGTTTTGAAGCTGTTAAGTTTACATGAATCTTGAAAAATACAAACACTGCGTCTTTTAATATTTCTTTAAATTTTAAATTCTATTAAAGGAAGGTCGATGGAATGGCGCAAAGACGATGTACAAAGTGCCTCACCTGGCATTAATTATGATGAAGTTTGTTTTAACGGAGTTAATGGAATGAAGATCCAATTATATCAATATAAATATTTTGAAGGACTATTTCTGTAATGTTACCACTTTCAGGGATCAAAGTGCACCATCTGCAAGCTCCTAGTTAGTGGGACCATTCTAACAATTAACTCCATTTAATTTATATGGTAGATCAAGCCTTTTCAAATAATTTGGCTTATTTCCGTCCACCCCTTCAACTATCATGAAAATTTTAAAATGTCCTTTATTATATACTTCTTTTTTTCTTGCAAATTAACGATGAGGTGAGTTTCGAACCCAGGACCTTCTGATCACTAGCAAGAGCCTTTTCCACCAGGCTATTCAATTGACTCCCCTACACTACCTTTTGTGTCATTTTGTCCCCAAACCCTAATATTGGCCAACTAAACATGTATATCTAATTTTAATAAGTAATAAAAAATTAAATAAAACAATTCTAACACCCTTCATCTTCTTCATCAACCCCTTACCGCACCACAAGACTAGCAAAGCTCCTCATCACTTCCGACATATCCTCCTTGTCCGCCTTCGACACCGCCTCCTCTTGACCGGCTACACCATCAGCCACCTCTTCTCATCTCCCCTCACATCTACTTTTTTAATAAAAATGCCTCAAAAAGTTAATAAATGTGTATTCGAAATTTGCCCCTGTTATTACACAAGTGCAAGCTGTAATATTAGGATGTAGAGGCAAAATGTTACACTTTAAAATTTTTGTGATAATTCAGAAGCGAGACAAAAATAAACTTTCAAATTTTCACGAGAATAATTTTTTATTTCATAAAAAAGAAGTTAACATTCATCTCCTTCCATGTCGTCTTCGACAGACCACCCACCTATAACAATAACCATTGACGTGTTCATTAAATATTTTTGGTGGATTAATATAAATCTCCAAGACTCCAACTATTACCTCAACAAAGAAAGGTTATGGTCCTTTGGATGAAAGTGAATTTAGGCGAGGATAGTAACATAAAGATTGATCTAAGTGAAGGTGAGAGGTGTATTTTGGTAAACGTTTAAAAATATTGTTTTAATTATATTTAATTTAGTGAAGTTAATCGAGGTGAAATATAACTCGAAACATTATTCATGTTTTACATCCCAATTTTGATGAGGGCTAATGAAAATGAGGTGAATTAATAGAGTAATAAAACAACTTAGCTTAGTCTCTAGAAATTACGTTATATTGCATGTCTTAGTTTAATTTGTACATTAATTATCATTATTCAATGAGTTGTAACCTCTGAAGTTTATGTTAAAACTTCAACTGTATATTGAACTACTAATATATAAACAAATACAGAATACTTTGGAGGAACGACATAAATAAATAAAAATGGTACTTAGAGGGAGTGGGCCAAGGAGAAGAAGATTGAGCAGAGAATCATCAGGAAATAATGAAGCGAATGAGAATAATAATAGTATGCTTCAATTTTACACAGATGAAAATGCTGGATTGATTATTTCTCCAACTACTGTTTTGGTCATCAGCATAGGCTTCATAGCTTTTGTTTCACTTTTACATGCTGTTGGCAAATTATATCTATTTTCCAACAATAACAATTCCGTGTAACGAGTAAACTCGTATTCGAGTTCGATTATTTTAATAACAAACTTATCACCTGTTATTACCACAGTTTCTCTTATGTAAATAGTAGGCATTAGTATTCATGTGCGTTGATCATTCGAATAGCAAAATCGTATTCGAGTTCGATTTGTACAAATATTCTAATTCGATCTCGAATATTCGAAAAATTATTTGATTCGTATCGACCCATAATTATAATCATCAATTATATATCGAGGTATATTTTCAAGACACACTTTGAACAAGCTAAGACACAAAAATCGAGCACACGAAACAACTAGTTATGGACAATTGATACAGAGTCCTCAAACTTACACTCCTCGATCAGAATTCAATTCCCCCTCCTCCTCCTCCTCTTTCAATGGCGGAGAACACCACGCCGACGACCGAGTCCCCCGCGGTAGAATACGAAGATGATCATCCCCTGGTCCCCAATCTAGAGACAAGGAAAGCGGGCCGGCACATGTGGCTGATGAAATGCCCCTCCATGGTGTCCCGCTTCCTCCACCCCCACCAAATACCAGAGTCGGTCAATGGCTTCCCGATCTCGATCAACAACGCTGCCCCCATTGCTAAGGTTACCGTCATTGTTGACCCCCTTCTTCCCTCCCAAGATTTGTCATCCACTCAGGTTTACATAATTCAATGTTATTCGCAATTGTTGTACGTTGCATGATTTGCATGTCAAGTGTTTGTTATTAATGTCAGGATGTAATTGCCAATTTAGTCTCAGATAGTGGGTCGTCACTCGTCATTGTGATTTGGTCCCGAAGTTGTTGTAATGCACATGTCAATTAAACATTATATTTATGGAATTGAACATTATACTATGGAGGCGACAAGCCCCTTACTTCATGTAGGGCGCATCTCAATTGAACATTACATTTATAGAGTTATTACATTTTCACTGTATAATCTGCTACTGTGTATTCTGGTATTATTTTGGTCTATAATGTTCGTTTCAATATCGATGGATGTGATTCTGTATGTTATTGCATGTAAAGCGTTCTTCATTTGGTTTGTTTTGCTTAGTCATACGAGTGTTCTCTATATAATGTTGATCAGTATACAATGGAATTGGCTGGAAGTGACCCTGGGAATGTACCAAAGATCTTCTCGCTGGATATGTCCAAGGATATTGTTCCGATGTCTGTGTTTTCTGAGTCTTCTCAAGGTGAGTGCAAGTTTTATGATGGAACCCAGTGGATTCTTAACATATGATATCAACATAACTGTGTTGTTAGCCTCCTGGATGCTCGATTATTGCTTTATCGTCCATGCCAGGAAAGCTATCATTGAAAAACAGATACCATTGTATATTCGTTTTGCTGTTCTGTTTCTTCTCTTTTCTCATTTAGTAAACATAGCAATAAATTTGCACTCCCAGGAAAGCTTTCTGTTGAAGGGAAAATCCAACGGAAGTTTGATATGAGGCCTCACCATGAGAACATAGAAGATTATGGGAAACTATGTCGTGAAAGAACGAATAAGTATATGACGAAACCTAGACAGATTCAGGTGACTAATTAGGCCTTCGAGGTTTCTTGATATTTAACTGAGGATCTCATTAATGCTAATTTGAGGATTTTTAGTTTTTTTTGTATTGTTTACTTTATCAACCATAATTTCTTCTTGCAGGTTATTGATGATGACAATGGAAAGCACATGAGGCCTATGCCAGGGATATTTGCCCCGAGGCTTATTGGTAGCTCGGTAATTTTGAATCAACAACTTTGTGCTGATAATTTTCTTCTAGCATTTTTATTAGTTGCAGTCTATATCTTCCATTATAATCGACGAAACCTCCAGGTCATTCAGGATAAAAAGAAGTTACCTGCTAGAGGGTCGGAAATGAAAAGAACAAGACGGGACCGTGAGGAAATGGAAGAAATCATGTTTAAGCTTTTTGAGAGGCAACCTAATTGGACTTTGAAACAACTTCTTCATGAAACTGATCAACCTGAGGTAATCACCACGAAGCTCACTTGTATTTTCCTTTTACATCTTGGATGGTATTTTTCTAACCCCAAGCAAGTATCAATTGAAAATGCAATTGAGTAAATATCTACATTTTGTTTGGCAAACTGATCAATGTATTCAAATATCTAACATCCAATTTTAACTTTACTTCTGCAATAAACAAATGACTTGTTGTAATAGGCCTGACATGTTTTTGATAATTGGATAAACTGTACAAGGCTTCTCTCTCAGTGTGTGATATTTCCAATTTTCCTTTTCTAACAGCAATTTCTGAAAGACATGCTTAAGCTTCTGTGCGTCTACAATAACAAGGGAACTAATCAGGGATCTTATGAACTCAAGCCCGAGTACAAGAAATCGGAGGACAACTCAGATATGCCATCATAATTCATAAATTGTGAAATGGTATTTAACTAAGAACCTGTCCGGTTTCCTCTGTTGCAAATAACTCATAGTTTCTTGTGAGCTATAGATTTGCTAGCGATGTTTGGTTGACGTAAGTGGAGATAGATGCTACAATGATGTGGTTTTAAGCTGTAAATTAATTATGAGGATGAAGACCACATGGCTTCATTGTTCATAATCCAGAATCGACTGTTTTATAGGTTATCTAGGAGTGTTAGGATTCTTGAACATTTTAACTCTCTAAACAACCATACTGGATCGTAGGCGCAAACGCCTATGGGTGGCGAAAACGAACAACCTGTAAGAGTTTCTCCAAACACCAGTTTTGATAATTGCATTTGTTATTCTGATAATATCTGTAGTTGGTTCTGTGGGTGTTTGCTTTCATGTTGGTAAGTTGTTGTGGATGAGCACTATTGAATGACAGTAAGAAGTTGCATTTTGGGTTATAATACCTTTTTTTTCTTTTCTTTTTGTTAGTTAGCAATGATGTGAGTTTCGAATCCAGTCTTCTAGTCAGTAGCAAAAACAATTTCCACTACCTATTGATTAACTCATTTTGGGTTCTGATATTTGTACTCAATAACAAGAAGTTATTTTATCTCGTTCACTTAGGAGATGTAGGGTGTTTGAATTCTTGAGAGGATTTCTCCATCACAAAACAATCAAATTTTTGCCCTTGAATTTGTTTTTCAGTGATTAAAATTGACAAAACATTATGGTATTTAATTGATAGATAAATCCTCACTTTCAACAAAAAATTTCAAAAATGAAATCGTCATTCTAACGGCCTCTATGACTCACGTCCTCGAATATACGAAGGAGGTAAGTCGTGGGGTGTGGTTCAACTGATCATGGACTAGAGCTTAGGGATGTGCACGCACAGTTCGATTTTGAGCATAAACTAGAAAATAGCCTGTTTTGTTGGTTCTTTATGCCGAACCTTTGTTTTGCATTCTATTCGGTTCCGATCGGTTTGAGATAGTTTTTTTTGTTCTTTCATTCTAGCTACGTAAGTTCAATTAGATCCTTTTAAAACTAATTTTACAATCTGTACACACATTTTATTACAATATTACTAGATTTAAAAAAATTTACATATCTAATTATCACATTATACCTTAGTACAAGTTTTTTTGGCAAATCATTGTCTCCACTCCTAAACTTATCTTTTAAAAAAATAATTTAGTAATGGGTTCTCTCATTAATCGAACCTACATCATTTATCTCATTGACCGAATTAATATCAGTTTGGATCCCTCGAAGGTCGAACCAAAATTGATTCAGTTCCGTAGGGTTCCAAAATTTTGGTTATTTCCGGGTCGGTTTGGATCGGTTCAGTTATGGTTTGACTTCAACACAATAACGGCTCTTTAAGGGAATTGAACTCATACTGCGTGAAGAGATGAGATTGCAAATAATATAACGCAATATTTAAAAATTTGATTTTTTTTATATTCAGAACACTTATATTGACAAAAGTTTTAGATTAAAGTTTTAAGAATCCAATTCATCAAAATTTAAAATTCCATCCAGCTAATATGAGGAGCCCAAGACCCTATCACAATGATGAAAGGAGCCCAATTATTTTCTAGATTTTTGCTTTCCTCCAAAGTATTGAACTATTGATTTATAATCGTGTTTAGAAAACCTTATTACTCCACAATTCTTCAAATTGGGTTCTAATACAAAAGAATTATATACTCCCTCCATCCCTAAATGATGGAGTCATTTGCTTTTTCATGGTCTACGAGACACGATTTAAAACGTAAATATTTTTAATTTTACATGTATAAAAATTATAAGAACTTGATATTTTAAAAATATATATCGAGACGAATCTAACAAGATCCAATATGACTACATTATTTGTTAGCAGCTAACGAGAATTTACGGTCAAAATATCCGAAATTTGACTCAAAAAATCAAAATGCCTCCATCATTTAGGGATGGAGGGAGTACAAAATAATCAGATAATTACTTAACTCGATTTTAGCGAACGAAGAGTTTGAGGAAGGTTTAAATTAAGGATAAAGTAGTCATTGCACCTATCTATTTTACCGCGCGACCTGCAAGCGGCAATAAAATCAAGAAAACCTGAAAAACACTCTGAAACAATCAGAGAAGTCAAGGAAGAAACCAAACCCCTTTCCAATTACACAAAATTCAAAAGTCAAAATCGACAAGTAGAAAAAACTTGGTGGGTGAAAATGGCGTTAAAACAGAAGCTCCATGAAGCATACAAAGGGACAGTGGAGAGGATCACAAACCCACGAACAGTTTCGGCTTTCAAAGAGAAAGGTGTCCTCAGCATCTCTGACTTCGTCCTTGCTGGCGATAATCTCGTCTCCAAATGCCCCACTTGGTCATGGTATTTATGTAAATTAATTCTGATTAAAAAATAATTGTCCCAAAAAGTTTGTCCAGTTACTTATTTTGGTGGGGGGTTTTTTGTTTCCTAATGAATTGTTCATTGTTGGTGATGATCTTGTTACCCAATGCGCCACTTGATCTTGGTAATTGGTATTTATGCAAATCAATTGAGATACTTTTTTAACTTGTCTCAAAATTGTTGTCCGATTTTGAATGTTCATAATCTTGTTGCTGAATGCTCAACTTGGTCTTGGTCTCCGTATTTGTTTTTCAGTTGTGATATTCACTTGAGTTTATTATTGTTATCGCTAATTATGTCCCAAAAAGATTGTCCAGTTTTGATAATATTTTTAGACTTGAAATTTGTTTAAGAATTATGTCAAAATATAATATTTCTAATACAATTTATTACTTACAAGATAATTTTGAATCAAATTGAAGGAATGTGAGTTAACCAAGGCTGCAAAGTTTGGTACTTTTTTATGATTGGCACCAAACTAGATAATTTTATCGAACTTAATAAGATTGTTCAGATATCTAGGTTATATAATAATTTGAAATTTTTAATGTAAACTGGACATTCCTTTCGGAATGGAGGTCGGAATTGGTTATTTCGAGTAATTTGACTTCTACTGGTAGCAAAATTGTTTTAAGTTTTAACTGTGAGTTGGAATGTATGAACCCTGGTTTGGAGATTTATAGCTCACTAGGCATTTGTAAAAGATTCAAATTTGTTATTTGGATTTAGCTTTGAGTATACAAGTACTAATCAGATTATTCGGGAAACTTGGTCTTCCATCCGACCGTCCCTGTTAGGGAATAGAACAAGATTCAATTTTGTTGTTTGTATATAGCTTTGAGTATAAAAGTTCTAATCGAATGATGTGGGAAACCTGGTTTTAATCTCCATAGCTTATTAAGAAGTCGAAAAAGACTAAAATTTTGCTCTTTGGATTTAGATTTGAGTATACAAGTATTAATAGGATGATTCAGGAAACCTAGTTTTGTAGTTAGATCACTTTTTGGAATATTGAAAAAGATTTAATTTTGTTAGTTGGATTTGGTTTGAGTATGCAAGTATTGATCAGATTATTTGCGTTACTTGTTTTTATGGGAGTAGAAAGTGAGTTTGTTACCTGTTAATTTGGGTTCTTGTAGGAGAGATTTGCGATTAGCGAGTGTGATGTGAGGCACTAATGTCTAATGGAGTTTGGTTTGTTTTCCACAGGGAATCGGGTGAGCCTAATAAGAGGAAATCATATCTACCCAAAGACAAGCAATTTTTGGTCACCCGAAATGGTATGCAGTTCTGAGTATGCAGCTCTCTGTAAATAGATGAAGTCGCTATTAGCATCCAGATATAATGATGTATTGGTTTCTGCTGCTTCAACACAATAGTTGGACTTCCTGCTGTAATTCTGTATTGATTTCTTAATACTGCTGCTTAGTGCATGTGGTTCAGCTTCCTACTGAAATTTTTATTGATTTCTTAGACTTACCACTATAGTGCAAGAGCTGGTTGTCACAAGGCACTAAGTTTCGTATGTAGTCGTACTCTCACTTTTTTGTTTTTGTTATAGTTTTAATTATTACACATTCCTTACATAAAGGCGTCTTGTTTTTGCATATCTTACATGGCAGTTATTTGAGTTATCCACTTATTTGGTTTCAATTATTTTCATTGGTAACATATCATTTGCTAGTAATAATACTATTATGGTTATGCAGTTCCATGTTTACGTAGAGCTGCATCCTTGGAGGAAGAATATGAAGCTGCTGGAGGTGAAGTTTTACTTGATGATGAGGATAATGACGGTTGGTTGGCGACTCACGGGAAGCCAAACGGTATAATCTTGTTTGATTTGTAATTGGTCATCTGATTTCTTTTTTACCCCATTTCACTTCGTTAATTTTCTTCTTTTTACTTATTTTTGTTTTAAGTTTGGTTGGCGACTCACGGGAAGCCAAACGGTATAATTTTGCATTTGCTAATATTCCTTCTGATTTTTGTTTAACTCCTTAGAAAACAAAAGTGATGAGGAAGAGGATCTACCATCAATGGAGGTTCTGGAAATTAGCAAGAAAAATACTATTCAGTCAATTTCAACCTACTTTGGAGGTGAAGAAGAGGAAGACATCCCAGATATGGCTGAATTTGATGATTCTGATAATGTAATTGAATCAGATCCTGTAAGTTATGGTCCTGTTAGTATCAAATAGAAATTTGATTGCACTCTTTACTATTCATAATGCCAATAATGTTAAGAGTTAAGTATGAAGTTCATGGTAAGATTTTTTTAAGGCGCCTTTGGTAAATTGTTTCTCAGAGCTAACAGTTTATCATGTAAATAAATGCTACTGTAGTTCATCTTTTCTTTGGAGTTAAAACTTTGGTGCTTGTTTAAGCTGGTCTCTTTGCTGGGTGGGAACTACGAATTTAGATTTTAAGAAGCTTAATTTTCATTAATAGTTCAGGACACCAATTTTCAAGCAGTTACATCAAAATGGTTCACTTTTCCATGTCCTATGGAGTCATACATTTTATATTCTTTGGCTGTTGGGTATAATTGAATATACTGAAATGGCTCACACCACTAGCTATGCTTCTTTTTTGTTGTGAAGTAGTAGATAGTGCTTGCACTCCAGGCTTGGGTCAATTTGGAAACAACCTCCTTGTTATTACATGGACAAAGTTGTGTACTCTTCGAAACCCCCTTACACCGCTTAGGTTGGAGCCTCGTTGAAGCCATTGAGATATGTTAATGTTAATATTAAATTTATGTACACAGTAATAACAAATTCATCATGACCACATGCAGGCAACCCTTCAGCATACTTACCTTGTGGCTCATGAGCCTGATGATGATAACATACTGAGAACTCGTACTTACGATGTCAGCATTACGTGAGTTAATACAGTTCTATTGAATTAGTTGTGCTTCTGTGATTTATACATTTATGCTCCATGTAGTTCTCACTCCAATATGATATTGTAGGTACGATAAGTACTATCAAACTCCTCGCGTGTGGCTCACTGGATATGATGAGGTTTGTCATATATCTGTTACTCTCTTTACTGATTGTCAGGGTTATGCAAAATAACTTACAACAGTCAGATTACTTTCTGGATGTGTATGAAAAATCTCCTTCCACTCTTAATTGTCAGTTGCTGACATTGAGATGCTTGGTGTTCTCATTGAAGTTTCCTACATATTTTTTGAGTTGATGGTTCAGATTAGTGTGGCATCATTTTGAAGTGTTTCACTTTATAAAGAGCATCAGTTATATGAGTCACTCTTTGTTCGATGTTTCTGATTTAGTTCAGTGCTTTCATCCCAGATGGAGTTCTGTTGTGTGGTAGTGTTCTTAGCTCTAAAGAAACATATATACATGTATCTACATATAGTACGGATATATATGATACCATCATGTTAAATAAAAGCCTGGTTGACATATATTTTTCTATATAAATTTCAATTACTTTTATTTGACACGAATGCGATGTTTGTAATACTTGCAGTCAAGGATGCTTCTTCAACCAGAAAAAGTGCTTGAAGATGTTAGTCAAGACCATGCACGCAAAACGGTGAGCTATTATACTTCTATTTTTAATTATTTTTTACGCATTGACTAGGAGCATCAGATACTGAGACACTTATATATGGTCTCAACTCCCAGATATATGACTTGATCCATTTTTATCTCCATGGCCGACTTTCTAAAAAAACTTAGTGTATAGCGGCATAGCTCCTTATTTTTCGGACATGTTCCATTGTTGCCCTTTGATATTAGCGAAGTATCAACAATCTGTCACCTTGTACTTGTTTACAAATATGTTTTGCTAATACCCCTCTTATTTTACTCTAACCAAACGGGTTAATGACAGCCCATGTACACTAGGTCGAGCATTTTTCTTAATTTTTATGAAAAGTCAATGTAGGTATTCATATAAAACAAGAGGTAAGTGGTTTATATTGGATGAAGGTAGAGAATCACAACATGGGAAATGTGATAAGTTTCCCAGAGATTGATGAAGTTTGACTTTCATTAAATATTAGTCGTTTCTAAGACTGCCTATCTTGGCGTATTTTCTTATTTGTCGTTTGGTTGTTGGAGTTTCTGATCAATATATTTTATAATTATTATTTGCAAAATCAGGTGACAATTGAGGACCATCCGCACTTACCTGGGAAACATGCTTCGGTGCACCCTTGCCGTCATGGGGCTGTAATGAAGAAAATTATCGATGTTCTTATGTCTCGAGGAGTTGAGCCCGAAGTTGACAAGTAACTTTTTTCTCGTATAACTACATACTGTTCAAACCTTATTTACATCCATGATTCTTGTTACCAATAATAACAGTTCAGTGTTTTACTTCTACGGAAGAAATACACATTAATTTGATCGATGTGCACTTATATCTTCATGAATCATAACTACAAGGACAATTTTGCAGGTATCTTTTCTTGTTTCTGAAGTTTATGGCTTCTGTTATTCCAACAATCGAATATGACTACACCATGGACTTTGATCTAGGTAGTTCAAGCAGCTAATGTCAAGGTACCTTTTGCAAATCATTTTTCATTTCACTCTTGGGTCAATTGCGAAAACTGCCACGCTGTTGCCTTAGGCGTAAGGCTGCATTTTATCTACACCGCTTAGGTGGGAGTCTCTTTCCAGACATTTGCGCATGTTAATCTACAATTATATGTTTCCCATGATTGATATAACTCACCTTTTACTTACATTATCAGGTTATTGATGCTTGCTTTACAAAGATCAGACTCAACTACTTTTCTGATTTAATCCTACACCACTCCACCGTGACCACCCTACAATTCAGACCATCTTGTATATTTTTCATCAATTATTAAAAGCATTGTCTGCGAATTCTTGTAATTATTACCTACGTTATTATGAAATAAATTTGGTACAAAAGTTCGTCTTAACATGATTATTAAAGAATCTTTTGTTACTACATTTAGTTTTTTAACCAATGGTAAAAAAAAAATTGAGATAAAATCACTTAGTGTGTAAAATCATAATTATGAGCAAAAGAACTATAGTATGAAAATAGTAAAAAATGAAATGACATGAGAATCATTCTTAAATTGCAGGGGGTTTTACCAAAGGCCCAAACAAAATATGCTGAGATGATCAAACTTCGAACTGGAAATTCTCAGCATTTTTTAACAATGTCATATGAACAATTTCAATTCTGATTGTCATTGAGTTTGCAATTCCAGAACAATCACAAGGGGACACAGGACACTGGAAAGATAGATTATACGGGCATAATCTAGTAATAAAGTTATCAATAAATTGGACCTATTAGCATTTGCGGTGTATCTGAATCCTAAATCATCGTAATTAAACTCGTAATCTAGGAATGGAAATGCGCGCAACTCCTTTTGGAGCACGTAAATTCGCTAAGAGATGCAATTTAAAGGTGCCGAAGAACAGAACAAGTTGCTAAGGAGAGGCAGTGAAATTTGATGCTTGCAAGAGTGAAGTTGCCAACAAGGTACAAAATACTACCAACTAAAGGTGAATTTCTTAAAATAAAAAGCAATCTTGAAATTACAAGAAACCTACAAAACGCACATTATTGAGCAAACTAGCAACTAAGTAGTGATTCCATCACTATCATGTCGTCGAATTGATATCATTCACCATGAGCTCTTGTAACAACAACCATCAGCATAACAATCAGTGAAAGAAAGAAAGAAGTTCTCAGCTTTCTTTCGAAGGGATGTTGTTCCTCTTCCTTCATTTTCTCTGAAGACTGAAACACCTCATGGAACACCGTCATAATCTGTTCCACTAGCTGTTTCATTTTTGTTTGAATCTGATTCACAACCCATCTTGCCATGTCTTTTACTGCATTCGAATTATCTTTATCATCGTCTGAACTCTCACACAAGCTTTTATCTGCATCGATGTTTTGATAAAATATACACAGATGGTTTCTTGATCGCAATATCATAACAATAAAAGCAACAAAGAGGTAAAATACAATCTAGGCCATAAAAGAAAACCTTCATTCATCGAGTCCCTGAACTCGCGGACAACTTCATTGTTCAATACTGCATTCCAAATCGCTTCATCTGATGATATAGACATGACCATTCTCTAGAACACAAACCATAACATACTAGTTCAGAATTCAGAAATACTATCTTCATATGCACATCAAAATGAATACTACATAGGTTTCTTCACGAATAATACTATTTAATAGACAGTTATATACTAACTCCTGACACTATATGCACTGCAAAATGATAACTGCTGTAATAATGCATGTTTTGATGTTTATATACTGCAAATAATACTATATAGATTTCTTAACAGTACTCATGTCTTTCCTTCACTTTTGTTACAATAGTTACTATACATGATACCTGAACAGCAGGATCAGTCTGAAGTAGATCCAAAGCAACACCTACGTTGTCGATTCCATAAGGCGTCAACGCCACTGAACCATATAGATCTACCGGGGGTGGCTCAATCCAATCCAAATCAGCCGAGCGATAAATTGGCTCCTCCTCATCTTTTGATTCGAGTGTAACTCTACAATTGAGGAATGGACATAAGAGTAAGCATTCATATTCGAACAAGCAGAAGCTATCATTAACATTTGATAAAACAACAGAAGCGAATAAGGAATTACTGACTTCTGAAGAGCAGAAACTGCATGCTGGACCTCATCAACTGAAGGAACAGTACCATAAACAAAACCATCAAAACATGCATTATTACAGTTTCCTCCTATCTTATCTTCGGTCCTATAAATACACTCCCAATCGGCCTCCTCGATGAAACTCCGACTCCCCCCGCTTCTATATCGCGGTGGAGACGTAAAAGGCGATGATTTATTGCTACTATTAGACGATGAAAGTGTTACAACACCATCTGTGCAAGATTTTGTTCGTTGTTTAACAACGTTGTTGTTCGTTGAACATGACAATGATTCTTGAAATGCGCCACCATTAATGCCACCAGCCCTGACGGCTCTATGAACCGATCTCAATATGTCTCCACCACCACCACCTCCTCTCATGCCTCCACTTCCACCACCTCCAAATGACCTCCTCATATTAATAACCAATTCGATATAAAACTTGAAAACGTTTATTAAAATAAATCACTTCTCATGTTACTATCTCGACATAAAACTCGAAAACATCAATTAAAATGAATAACATCTCATCGTTGTTATTTCATATAAAATTCGAAAACGTAGATTAAAATGAATGTAATGTTATTATTACTAATTCGATACAGACAAAAACGTGAATTAAAATGAATACGATTGCCTGGTACAGAATATTATTATTAATGTGTAGGTTTTGGATATATGAGTTTATCCAGTAGTGAAGTTATCAAGAAAGTGATGCAAGTTGTTCTGAATCACCTACGCAACGGCTCAACCACATCGTCTGTAACTGCAAGACGCATTTCCACGACCATATCCTAATCTCTTGCCACGCGTGTACATATCTTCGTCTTTGTAAACCCGCTTTATCTATTTCTGAAACTAATTACTCACGAGTCACGACTAGATGTTTGCACATAATCCAGCCTAGCTTGTTCATCGTATTTATAATAGTATATGATTTTTTATAAATAAATAAATAAAATATTTTTATGTAATACTCTCTCCGTTTCAAAATATTTGATTATTTAGCAAAAAAACTACTTTATTAAGGGATTAAGAAGAAATTTACTATTATACCTTGCATAATACTTTCAAAATAAAAAGTAACCTCTAAAGCAAGGGTAAAAAAGGAAAACATGTCTACATTGGATTCTGTGAACAATTAAATATTATGAAAAATAAATGTATTCTAAACAATCAAATATTTTGAAACGGAGGAAATATACATCTTATTAGAAAATAAAGATAAAATATATTTGATAATATTTAAATAGTTATAGACACTTACTGTACAAAATGTTATAATTCCTTTTCTATTAGTTATAACTCCTATTTCTTCGGAGAATATCCGGCTTCAAAATAAGTTTTACCTCCTTTTGTTTCAACTATATATAGTTTGATAGATATATTTTAGCTCTTGATAAATCACAATTGAACTTGATAATTTTTTTGTGGTGAAGATAATATTATATTAATTCCCTAATTTTATAATTTAAAAGCAAGGTTTTAGGCATAAACTTAACTAACAAAGAATTAGTGTGCTAATAACCTGCAGTCTGACCTCTTCATGCATCCTAGTTTTGTGTTCAAATAGTGAAAAGGCAACACCTACTCGTTTGATCAGTTGATGTACATCCCACTCTACCTCGTTCAAGTATTCGGAGAGTACGTGAAGACCGTTAGGATGACAATTTCATGCTATAATAATTTAAAAATAACAACATACATCTAACTATCTAAGCCCAATTTTTCAAAGTCCAACTAAGTAGTTCCTCTTCAGGCCAGCCCATTTCGACCCCAATCCCCTCCTCGGGCTCAGGCAATGTATCTGATTCTGAAGGTTTGTGTTTGTCTATATTATTTCCACACCACATTAGTCTCGTTTTTTTCTGCATTATTATACAGATATTGTTAAGCTAATTGTTTAGTGGTCACATACATATAATACTATGCAGAATTGGAAATTGGAATCATTGTAGTATACATAATTGAAAATAATGTTATTGCAGAAAAAAAATTATGCTAAGCTAATATATATAAGCAATATCAACAATTCAACCTTCCCCAAATTCTTGTAAAGATTCACCCTGTCTCACCGAGCTAAGGGGGTGTATAGTAAGCATCTATAACAGTGATTTTTGATTCGATTTATTTTGAAAGAAGGTATTACTTATATTTTTTGTATATTTTCATTTTGACATTGTGAAAAATCCTGGTGTCGGATAGTACACAACCGTAAAATTCCTTGTCCTTTTATGAACTGAACGTTGGATTATAATTATGAACAGTGTTTGTGCATGCCCTACATCATTACACCTGCTTAAATACTATAGGAGGTAAAGGAGCAAGAGTTGAAAACATGATTTTTGTGATTTAGTAGAGTAGCATCTGGACAAGAAGAAAAAGTAAAGAAAGCTGTATTAAAATCTTCTAAAAACAGCATCATGATGATTTGAGTTTTGTTATAAAGGTAATAGTCCTCTGTAATGGAGTATTGTGCTTTATTTCTCTTCAAATTTGTGGCTAGCTGAGGCCTGAGGGTGTTTAGTGTTTACCATCGTTCATTAAAAATAAGTCTTGAAAAGAGATGGATAATAATGGGTCATTTGCCTCTTAAGTCAAAATGTTATAATTGTTGGGGTATGTTACTGTAGGGTACTGGTTTGAAACTAAACTCGTCCAGATTTCATACATTTCAAAATCGAGAAATCTCTTTTGGAGTAGGCGTTACTAGTTGAGAACTTGAGATATAATTATAAATGATTATAGATAAGTTGGTAGTAGAATTGCAGAATAAAGGTAAACGTACTTATTAGGCGTTATTAGTTAATTTATATTTACAAATAATTATAAATAATCGGTAATAGAATTATAGAGCGAATGAAGGTAAATGTACTTATTTATGATCTGATTTGCTGTCCAATTAATGCAAATAGCTTAACAAGATCCTAAAATGTGGGTGACGTGGGTTATAGGTTATTGCGTCAGCTCAAGGTCTACCCAGTACACACTCTACGACTAGTGAGTCTGAATCCCGTTACAAATAAGCTTAACAACATCTTAAAATATGATTATTTGAAAGGTCTAAAGATGGCACACTTCTTAGTTCATCTGCTGAGCTACTACAGCATTCGAGTAAAGCTTCATCTTAAGCATCTAATTGAAATATGAAATAGTTGCTGGCTTGCATAAATTGATCCATTACATTCGTCTTAATTTATTTAAAAAGTTTGATTACTCAATATAAAACCTTAATCTTAGCTCTATTATGTAATGGTGTGAATCGTCTATGAGAAATTCAATATATATATGAGTAAAATTGTTAAACTAGTGTCTTAAACATGATTAATTAATTGATTGATATTTCCCCAATAATTAAATTGCAACTCAAGGTGTATATATTAGAAACTTTTGGCATGTCTCACTCTCATTTATGTCACATGGCTAGACCACTTAGCTTCAAAGTATTTATGATATTGTCCTCCACTATGCTAAAAATGTCATCATGGTTATGATTAAAAGTGACAATTGAACCACAAGTAAGGGGAAATTATTGTGTATTATAGCTAGTGTTACCATCACTGGGAATCTCTTTTTCGTTTTACTTGAAAGTTGCTCAAGTTTTCTGAATTTCATCAACTGTCATAGTTGGAGCCAACGTAACAACATTTTCACCAAGTATTTATAACGAAACAAATATCTCAATAATTTACTGACATCTTCAGATATACCTCGTATTTTTAATATTATTCTTAAATGAATACCAAAAAGAATGTCATCTGAGTCATATATTTTTCATTTTGATGGAATTCTATAATTTCAAACACAATACAAATTTAATCGTGCTTGTTTTGATGAGCCAAATTTATTGCCATAATATTTATTCTATCTACCACTAGGCATGCATTAACAATTAGGATCTTCAATCGAAATTTGAAGGCGTTAACAATGTGTTTATTAAAAATGATCAACTTGACCTCAACACAACAACATTCTTTATTTGAATTGTAAATCATAATTGAAAAAAAAGAAAAAGTAAAAGAGGAGTGGGGATGGTGGGCCCAGGCCCATCACGCGGGAGAATAAATGGTAGCGACTATTGAAGGTTCAGTGAAGATAAAGTCGAGTGTAGTGATGGGCTCATTCTATTTCTTAGGTTTGGGTGAGGACTGAGGACTGAGGACTGAGGGAGTGAGGGGAATGAAGGAGCCAACAGACAAGTAGACACCATCAAATTTCTGCCCATATCTTACTCCATCGATGACCAACAAAATACCACTATACTCCCTTCGGATTTTTTTAGTTGTTATTGTAATATTTTCACGTCAATTAAAAATCAATTGATAATGAATGATATTTTAGTTATACATTTCTAGTTAATCAACAAAATAATAATTTAGTGAATGTAGTGATATTAGAAATTTTTATTATTGTGACTCAATAAATAAGCGCTTAAACATAAGCCAATCAAATGTTATATTTTTTTTGTTAACTACGTAGTAATGAGAGTATGAATATAATGTATTATAAATAATGAGTATAGAAACTTCCAATTAATAGACAAATAAATGAAATATGAGACAAATGTATATATTGAACCCAATACCTATTGATTAGAAGCTTGGGTTAGATATCACCAAACTATTGACTCATTAGCCAATTAATTACTCCCTCCGGCCTCCGTCACTAAATGATTGATACATTTTAATTTTACATGGTCAAATTTTAAAAACTTAGATCAATAGTTCTCATTAACCAATAAGAAATAATACAGTCATATGATATCTTGTTAGATTCGTCTCAATATATATTTTTGAACTATCAACTTGTTATAGTTTTTTCATATGTAAAATATGAGATATTAATGTTTGAAATTGTGTTTTGTTGACCATGAAAAGTCAAAATGTACCAATCATTTAGGGACGGAGAGAGTATTATATTAAGATCCCAAAGTGATAATTATTTCTAAAAAAATTATTTTGGTAGATTGACAACTAATAAAAGCTACCATACCATTTACGTTCCATTAAATCATTATTGACTAATTTACATAAACACATCATTCATTTGATAAGACAAAACACTATTGTGTTCAAAAATTGAAATTAGCATGTCAATTAATCTGAATTGAAACGAGTGAATATTAATTTTTACCCTTTGTTCATTGATAAAAATGTGTCACTTAATGTTAAACTATATAATTATATTTTTGTTTTTACATCAACCAATATAATTGTGCATATCTTTTTATAATGTAAAATGAGAAATAAAAATATAAACTAGAACATGATTATTACTAAATTAAATGAATGAAGTGTGAAAATCAAAACGTTTTAACTTATTGTTATCGAAATACGAGGAAGGTTTTCTTTTTTCTTTATTTGTTACTATTTCTTAGGTAGACGACAATTGCAAATTCCATGAACTAAGCCATCATAATCGAAGCAAGACACTAAATACGCCGGAAATACTCTTTATTATTAGTAGTACTACCAAACTTCGTGCAATCGTCAGTATGAAAACGATTATCTTGTTATACTGTTACTCATCATCTATTCTAAATTATTGATCCTTCTCAATTTTTAGTTAACGTTTTAGTCATATATGAACAAAAGATAATTTTTTATTAAATATATAAAATAATAATTAATTGTCATCGTCAAATTTAGGCTAAATGACAATTAAAATAATGAAAAAGTAATACTCCCTCCGTCCCTAAAAGATTGTCACATTTTGACTTTTGGTGGTCAACAAAACACGATTTAAAACATAAATATCTATTATTCTACATGCGAAAAAATTATACAAAGTTAATATTTCGAAAATATATATTGAGATGAATCTAACAAGGTACCACAAGACTACATTATTTTTTATCGTTTAATGGGAATTCATGATCAAATTTTGTAATGTTTGACTAACAAAAGTCAAAATGTGACAATCTTTTAGGGACGGAGGGAGTATTTATTTTGTGATTTTCAAGATAATATTTTTTTAGTGTTAGGACTTAGAAGAATTGAGTCTCTCTTCAACATGAAGCATATTACGAAAACGTGTAATAAATGGAGGATTTTCTCAATCAAAGTTGCTAGCATGCATGCAAGGGTGCTTCTAAACAAGAAAGCATACGAGCTCGCCTAACAAAATTTAAACGACGCTGACGATACCTTACTAATCTCAGATGTCACAGTTTACGTCCTTCGTATATTTTATAACACATTTGATTACATATGCTTCAAAATAAATTTATCGATCACATACGTTTTAAATAAAAATATCTCACTTGGTACATGCATCCAAGATATTGTCCATTGAACTTGATTTTATAATCTTTAAAAAAAAAAATTAAAGTAGCTATCTCCTTTTGTGTTGTTATTAAGTTTTGTATGTCACTTCTTTGATTGTATATTATTTCAAATATGTACAAACATAAATATTTGTCCAATTTTTTTGTTAAGATCGAAAAATTACTTAAAATTGAGTTTTGGATAATTTTATCAAATGAATTACTTCTTGAAACATATGTGATCGAAAAAATTAATTTTAAAGTTTATATAATCGAATATATTATTAACCCCTTTGAATTGAACAATAACAATACTACTATTCCAATACTAGTAGCATAGAGTAGCATTTTTGTGCCTAGTTCTAATTTGTTCTTATCAATAGGCTTTTATTATCTATGAATTATGATGCTTTCGCGAAGGATATCTGATAATTAAATGACGTAAACTCACTATTTTCCAATTAAAAAGAGAATTAATTGTTCCTTTTTTTTTCTTCTTCTTTTTGAGAATTAATTGTTCTGCTGCTAGCCTGCTACTCTATAATCTATATGAAGATAGAAAACTAGTCAAACTATCAGTCGAAGAATTTTGATACAATAGAGTCTTGCCATCAATATTTATTTATTGCCTCTTACTAACTGCATGAAGACCCTTTATTGTCTCATCAATTTCAATGAACAATGTATTCTATTACATTTGACTATAAATGACTTTTTATTAGCCTCTGGCTCTATCCATAGAAATTCCAAGGAGTAAGTGTTCTTTATAACAAATCGAATGATAATTGTCTTATAATTATAAGTGAATTCGAAGGGTTTATTAATCCTCTCCTATTAAAGTTTTGTACACTTTCTTGTCTCATTTTATATGTCCACAAACAACACTACATCAAACACTACACACTACTCGACCAAGCTAAAGGCGTGGTCCAAATTCATGATACTTCTTGTTCTTGATACTTGCAAAAAAGAAGATTGAAAAATGGAGTGAAACAAATTGATAAATGATACTCCATAATTATAAAAAATGCTGCCAAGTTGAAATCACTTTACCAAATCTTGCAAGAATCATATGTATTACTAACTAACCAAAAATGTAACAATATGGTAGCCAAAGTAAAGGAAACATGAAATGATGGAAAAAGTAGAAGAAGAAAGAAAAAGATAACAACAAAATGAATCTAGTAAATCAGAAGATATCATGCAAGGACAAATTCTTGGCATGTGAATAAACCACCCAAAACAAAAAAGATGGGAAAAAAAACCAGGTTTTCAGTTGGTTTGTGTTTTAGCACTAAGATAGAACATGAATCATGAGAGTAAAAAAAACAACAAAAAAGCTACTAATCTGATCAGGTGAAACACATCCCGCAATATGTCTTGTATTTCTGACCAGGAGTATTAGTATGACGGAACAACGAAAAGAAGAAGATTATAAGCCATATAAGTAGGTAGCTCAAATAATTTCATTTTTGTTTCTATCTTTTCACACCAATAGAACCCACTCAAGAAACTAATGATGATAATACACCATCTCCACTTTGCACTCTTAAAAAGCAACACTATTACTACTAAACTTGAAACCATTTCAACCCTTAAATTTCACACTTTTTCACATAAAACATTATTCACTTCTCCTCATTCACCACCAATTCAATTTCAAAACCATGAGACTCTTCACTCTATTCACATTCTTGATCATTTTTCTCAAAATATCCTCAATCTATTCCATTTCAACTTCTTCAAATTTGCCTCTTCAAATTCTTACCCTCCTCTCAATCAAGGCATCTCTAAAGGACCCTCTCAACATATTGCATGATTGGGACCCCTCACTAGTCCCCCAGAGACCAGGGGTGCAACCCATCTGGTGCAATTGGTCAGCCATTAAATGTGACAACAAAACAACCCAAATCACAGTTCTTGATTTATCACTAGGGAATTTTTCAGGAACCATTCATCAAGATATCAAATATTTGTCACATATGCATTATTTGAATTTGAGTGGGAATTTGTTTGATGGTCCTCTTCAACCTGCAATTTTTCAACTTCAATTTCTCAAGAAACTTGACATTAGCCATAATTCTTTCAACTCAACATTTCCACCTGGAATATCAAATCTCAAGTCTTTAACTCACCTTAATGCATTCAGCAACAGCTTCTCGGGCCCTTTACCGGAGGACATCGTTCACCTCGACAAGCTTGAATTCCTCAACCTTGGAGGCAGCTATTTCGATGGGAGCATTCCAGCAAGCTATGGCGGTTTTTCGAGTCTGAAGTTTCTATACCTGAATGGAAATGGTCTCACAGGTTTAATACCTCCTGAATTGTTCTCATTGCAGAAGCTTCAACATTTGGAGATAGGTTACAATGAGTACACCACTGAGATTCCTGTTGAAATAGGAAACTTATCGAATTTAGTCTATCTTGATATTTCTGAAGCAAATATTTCAGGGGAACTTCCAGCTGAGATTGGGAACTTAAAAAAGCTTGAAACTTTATTGCTTTTCAAGAATCATTTACATGGAAAAATTCCAGAAAATATTACCCAAATGAATTCTCTCAAAGCTCTTGATTTCTCGGACAATCATCTCTCAGGCATTATCCCAAGTGGATTTTCAGCTTTCAAGGAGCTTCAAATGTTTTCACTGATGAACAACAATTTAACTGGTGAAATTCCAGAAGAAATTGGTGAGCTTCCAAATCTTGAAACTTTATATCTCTGGAACAATTCTTTAACTGGAATTTTGCCTCAAAGTTTAGGCTCGAATGCTAAACTTCTTGCACTTGATGTTTCATCAAATAATCTCTCTGGCCCACTTCCTCAAAACCTCTGCCTCAGCAATAAATTATTCAAACTCATACTTTTCTCAAACAAATTCAATGGTGGTCTACCTCCATCTTTAGCTAAATGCACGACCCTGTATAGATTCCGTTTGCAGAACAATGATCTCAACGGTTCGATTCCGTTCGGGTTCGGGTTCTTGCCTAATTTGACATTCATGGATATCAGCAAAAATGGTTTTACAGGACAAATTCCTAAAGATATTGGAAATGCACCAAGATTACAGTATTTGAATGTCTCAGAAAATCCTCTATCTGCAGAATTGCCTGATAATATTTGGAGCTCCCCAAGTTTACAGATATTCTCAGCTAGTTCTGCAGGATTGGTTGGAAAAATACCAGATTTCAAAGGTTGTCAGAATCTTTACAAGGTTGAGCTTGATGGAAATAGTCTTATAGGCAACATCCCATGGGACATTGACAATTGTGAGAAGCTTCTTTGTTTGAATTTGGCTAGAAATTTTCTCACTGGTATCATCCCCTGGGAAATTTCGAAAATTCCTTCGATTACTGATGTTGATGTGTCACATAATAATCTCACTGGAACAATTCCTTCGAATTTCGATAATTGTAGCACATTGGAAAGTTTCAATGTTTCTTACAATCAGCTCAGTGGCCCTGTTCCATCATCAGACTCAATCTTTTCCAGCTTCCATCCATCATCTTTCACCGGGAATCCGGGCCTTTGTGGTGGGTTGATTCAAAAGCCTTGTGTGAACGATAACCTGGCAGCTGCCTCAGGTCCGGTGGAGGTAGACCGACAGCCTAAGAAGACGGCGGGGGCTATTCTTTGGATCATTGCAGCTGCATTTGGTCTTGGGATTTTCGTCCTGATCGCTGGGGCGAAATTCTTCCAGGGGCATTTCCGTGGGAGATTTCCAGGGAATCAATTTGAAGTTGGGCCCTGGAAACTAACTGCATTTCAAAGATTGAACTTCACAGAACAAGATTTGCTGGAATGTTTGTCAATGTCCAACAATATTCTGGGAATGGGATCGGCCGGGACTGTATACAGAGCTGACATGCCTGGTGGGGAGATCATAGCAGTGAAGAAACTGTGGGGAAAGAACAACAAAGAAACGATCAATTGGCGAAAAAGGGGGGTGTTAGCTGAGGTTGATGTTCTAGGCAATGTGAGACATAGGAACATTGTGAGACTCATAGGATGTTGTAGTAACAATGAATGCACAATGTTGTTGTATGAGTACATGCCTAATGGAAGTTTGGATGATTTGCTGCATGGGAAAAATAAGCATCACAATTTGGTTGCAGATTGGTTCACAAGATACAAGATTGCATTGGGTGTTGCTCAAGGAATTTGTTATTTGCATCATGATTGTCATCCTGTAATTGTTCATAGAGATTTGAAGCCTAGCAACATACTTTTGGATAGTGAAATGGAAGCTAGAGTTGCTGATTTTGGTGTTGCCAAGTTGATTCAGGGTGAAGAAACCATGTCAGTAATTGCAGGATCCTACGGTTACATCGCTCCAGGTAATTCACGACCTATTCATTAAACGCAATCTCAAAATAATAGTACGCAGCCTTACCCTTATGGTCCTATAATATCGATTAAAACATAACGAAGTAGACTATTATATTTAATTAATTGCAAATCGCCAACATTCTTATTGTCTAAATTCTTAAGCCTTTTTTGGATATTTTTTAATATAAAATTAGTCCACCTTGGCAACAAGACAAATTTCGTACTGTACGTTGTTTAGACAGATGGAATGTGAGTGTGATTAAAGACTATAATATTGGGACACTTTGTGTATTTTATTCTAAGTCATTGTCGCAATGATTAAACAACGTTGTAATGTTTTCAGAGAAACTTTTCTTTTTTCAATCTTGGTAATTTCCAATTAAATACTTTACTTACTCAATGAATTTGAGATATTATTGAAATAAATATTTGAATTAGTCAAATTAAATGAGACAAAATTTAGCAAAAAAAAATCCATCTTTATCTTTTCAGATATATGTCAGCACTAATTTAGTTGGAGTGCATTGAGCACTATCGCGCATGAAGTGCTTTTCTTCTCTTTTGTTTTCACTTTACTAGTAATTGGTCCCTCTTAGATTTTGGCAATTAATTTGCTAGATTTAGATAATGAGCACAATATTTTGGTAATTTACATGATCATGACTATTAAATTAAAAGTCAAACTATAGTCAATATATTACTAATTCATTTTTGTTGTTGTGAATATACAGAGTATGCTTACACATTGCAAGTAGATGAGAAAAGTGACATATATAGTTACGGTGTCGTGTTGATGGAGCTCTTAAGCGGGAAAAGATCAGTGGATGCAGAATTCGGGGAAGGGAATAGTATAGTTGATTGGATAAGGTCTAAAATGAAGATCAAGAATGGTGTTCTTGACGTGCTAGATAACAATGCTGGTGCATCTTGTGCCTCGGTTAGGGAGGAGATGATGCTCCTGTTAAGGATCGCGTTGCATTGTACTAGTCGGAACCCTACTGATAGGCCATCGATGAGAGATGTAGTCTCGATGCTTCAAGAGGCCAAGCCTGTGAGAAAGATAACTGAAATTATTGGAGAATTAGGTGGTGTTAATGGTGACTCTATCCCAGTGGCTCAAAAGCCAACTGTGGAATGTTGATAGTTGAGTGTGCTTGTACTTCTTCTTCAATGTTTTTGTTTAAGTTGTTTTCTTTTGGGAAATGAAATTGTGGGGATTGGTTGGTATAGGAAGAGAAGTTATTCATGTTGAAACTTGCTTCTTTTGGTAATCAAAATTTACTAACACTAGGGGTGCTTGCTATAGTTAGATGTAGGGTTGTGCATCAAATATTTTAAAATAACTCACCCGACCTAACCTACTAGTTTTAACCGCTTCAGGCGATAATTTTAATATTTTCGATTATTATCGAGTTGAAAAGAATATGATGAATCTAAGAAAGCTCGATTCGGTTTTGATTTTCAAGCTTTGATGTAGTAGGTTAATAACATTTGTTCTAGTGGTTAACAAGTAGTCCTACATAGGATTCTAGTGTAGTGTAAAAACAACATAATGAAGTTGCTTAATTCATGATCATGTTGTGGAAAAAGACTAAGGAGCATGCCCAATTAGGTAGAATGAATATGATGACCATTGTCTACAAGAATGGCTCATCATTTTGGCATATGTATAATTTATCACAAGATTGAACTTTACTCCAACTCTTTAAAGTCAACAATCCCTATATAATCCTAGTAGGTCTTTTTAGAATTTGAAACCAAAATTTGAGTTATGTATATTTAAAATTACTATATTAACAACCTTATTTCTTTTTTATTATTGGACCAACCGAAAGCAACGACCACTGACTATTTACTATAATTAGGTCTATGGTACAAATGATTAATATTGTTAAATATTAATAAGTTACAAAAATATTTAATTTAACTTGTGTTATTTTTCTTCTTTATCAAAAGAGCAAATGACTTCATCGATCACTCACGTTTGTTAAAAAACACTAGTCGATCACCCTAGTATGACTTTGTATACTTTCGATCACTCATGTTAGGTATTATGTATACTTTTGGTCACTCAAACATTTTTTTGGTGCAACTCTTGATTTTTCGAAATTTTTAACATTTTGGTAAGGTAGTCATTCTCTCATAATTTTGTCATGAAAATGTAGAGTGCAATGGAAGTTAATGAAAGTTAGTTGATGTAAGTTAAAAAATTATGAGAAAATGACTAAAATACCCTTTAAAAAACGTTCAAATTTCGAAAAATTAAGAGTTGTACCAAAAAAATGTGTGAGTGACCAAAAGTATACATAATACCTAACATGAGTGATCGAAAGTATACAAAGTCATACTAGGGTAATCGACTAGTGTTTTTTAACAAACGTGAGTGATCGATGAAGCCATTTACTCTTATCAAAAACATGAGTTAATCATAATATTTTATGTTAATGTTATATTGTTGATGTTCTTGTTTTTATGAGTTTTTTATCCTTCATTTTGTAGTTTTTAATTTTTTCATCTTTTATTAATAGTCTATAGTCTTTACTCAATTTTTATGATCTTATTGTTCTTCAAAGTCAAGTGCGGTTGTTTTTTTCTTTAGTATCTGGATCATTTTAAATATTTAACCTCTAAATTTATTGACTTGTGACTAGTGCTGCAAACGAGCGGGGTTCAAGCGGATAACGGGTTACCCGGCCGGATTTCAATTTTACCGAGCCAGGTAATTACCCAGTACTAACGAGCCGGGTAGCAAACCTATTAAACTCGTATCGCTCGATAAGGGCATGAGCGGGTATCGAGCCAGGTTTTTTGAGGCGGGCGACGAGGGGGTGCCGGGTTACCCCCGAATTTCTATTTAAAAAGAAATATTTTAGGTTATCTGCAACAAGATTTAATTGTCGAAATGCAACCCTGTAAATTCTTTTCAATATTAGTCTTATATTGGTCAATGAAATTAATTATGGTTAAAGTATGTTATATTATAGTTTATACAAAAAGTAAACGAGCGGGTAATCGAGCGGTCCCGGGTTTTTCAAATCGGGTATCGAGTAAAAAAAATTACTCGAGTATCGCTCGATAAGGATACGACGGGTAATGGTCCCCGGTTTTCTGAGTCGGGTAACGAGCGGGTTCCAAATTACCCGGTCCTTTAACAGTACTACTTGTGGCCCTTTTTATCCACCCAACCCGAAAATCCAAAAACCCGAAGCAACGGGTCAAATGATTCCTAAGTCAGATTTGAGTATAATAATTAAAATCCAAAATATATTGGGTCGAGTTTGAGTTTAAGCAAACCTGTCCAACCCAACCCATTCTCGCCACTAATATGACTTGTGAGTAGGAAAGGACCGTGTATTCGTGTAGGCGTGTAACATGTCTTCTTTATTTAATCTTCGAATAGAATTTTAGTAACGGACATTTTCAATAATAAACTAACTATTGTAGATACAATGCAAAAAGAGAAAAACTCTGACTCAAAAGAACTGCCAAATCATTCAAAAATGAGTTTGGAAGATGTTTTGCAGAATAATCAAGAAATTGATTCTCATAACCATGATGTTGATCATCATGGTGATCACGATGATGAGACTGACACCATATGTATGTGTCCAGAACCCGATGTGAGTGTTGATGAACATGTTATGGACGACAATAAATTTGCTGGATTTAAGATTTATAATGTTCCAAAATTTATATGTGGTGCATCCGAGACGGAGGACGAGCAACAACCCCATGCATTGGAGACGGCCGACGAGCAACCACCCCATGGAAAAGTTGATAGTTCCGAACATGATGATGATCATGATGTTGATGACAACGAAGAAGAAGATGATGATAACAACAATGGTGTGTATATAACATACATTGGATTATTTGTTAGTGGAATGGTTCTTGGAGCAATTACTACGTCTTATGTCATTTTCAAACTTCTTGAAGATTATGGAGTCAATTATGATGGTGATCACACTCCTACTTGATCAATGTATGTAATTATAGTAATAGTAATAGTAATTATCAAATTAGTTGTTTCAAGTGTAGTATTTCAACATGTGAACAGAATTGTGTTCCCCCCCCCCCCCTCCCATTGTAATATGATGTAGGCTATTGTATTCTAAATGTGTAATGTCATGTAGATTTATCATATTAACACTATGTCACTGTCTTTTCAATGAAACAAAAAGTACTCGTTCAACGTGTTAGTATAAAAGAATACCGTGTAACAAAAGTATGAGGGATTATAAAAAAAAGTACTTCATTGCATATTTCATGGACCTTATGTCAATTTGGCATAGATGATCTGATCTGCAGTGCACGAGAAGTCGATTTTTAGCATTTTCAAAAATCAGGCATGTTCTTTTAACTTCTGAAAAAAATCACAATGAAATCAAACAATTGCACTATTTTAATAGATCTGAATGTCATAATAGCATGACATGTACAAAAAATAGAAATAAAATGAAGTCAGAGACCGGCACTAAATGGCACCCCAGTTGAAGGAAGCCAAGCTCTTCCTGCTATAAGGTTGGCAACAGTGAACCTTGATGCAGCTTTTGCATTTCTAATCACATGGTAACCACCCCACCTGACCCTTTTCCTTGTTGAGGAACCTGGTCCAAAATTCCTGTATTCGGCATAATACAAAGTGTTCAATGCGAAACTAGATTTTTCCCAAGTTGACCATCCTTTCGGGTTCACCATCCGATCAATGTAAGTCTTGAGAATAACAGTTCTTGAATATCGTTGCCATGGTCGTCCCAGAAACGTCTGGTACGACCTATACACCCGCCTTAGGTCCCTGGCCGCGGTGATTACACTGTTATGGATTGAAATTCCTGTATTTTGGTACGGATCAACACGGCCTTGAGCCGTGATTACATTTACCTGACCCCAAAGAGGCTTCCGGACATATATAACACAGTTTTGGAACACTGCTGCAGCATTGCCGAAAATGAAGTCTATTGTGCCATAAATGAAGCATGACTTATAAAATTGCCTTTGGGCATGGAGAAATAGTGTGTCTTGGTATCCTTCGAATGCACAGGAGTAAAACACTGAAAGATCTGAGGCTGATCGGAAAGCGACTGCTTGGCCTTTTCTTGGTCCTGCTGTGTTTCTGAATGTGATACCTCTTGCAATGAATCCAATACCATCCACGCCTAAGCACATGTTAATTTGGTTTAATAGTTTTCAATAAAAAAATGTCCAAGCGCGATAATTACCTTGGATCTAATGTACATATAGAGAATTAGTTTATCCATATTTAGTGATATAGTAAATTAGTATTCTAAAGTAATTAATCAGACACTTACAAATTATAGGTTGTTAGTTATGCATGAATAGTTCATCTGTAAATAAGTAGTACTAAAAAGTCAACTCTTATAGTGAACAGATATATAAATGGATTTCTGAAGAACAGAATTATTTGATTCTAATAAATTTTTGGAGATCCAAAATCTAAGGGAAGTCAGGAATCTTTTCTCTAAGTCTTCGTGCATGTGAAAAATCATAAATGCAGCAAATATACAATGCTTAAAGTATTATGTAATTGACTTATACTTATTGTTAGACTGCTAGTCCTCAATCAATGACAAATTGTTCACATGACCATAGGTTGACTTTACATTTTTCTTCCATGTATGAGAATTGAGACCTAATTGTTCTTTTTATCAACTTCTGAAAGGATATCTTCAAGAACAAGTATCAAACCATAGAAATAAAACCAGCATCGTTTAGTCTAAAAGATTCGGGTGAAAAGGGGGAGCAAACTCATCGTTTCTAGTACCCTTGTAGTGGGTTCCTCGAGAACCATAAGAATCCTTAGCTAAAATGAAATTTCATCTTAGGAAAACTAGAACATCCAAAAATAACTAGATGATAATATTGAATTGATCATCCAAAAAGAAAAAGAAAATGAACTGACAATAAGTTCCTTGAGCAAAATCATCAAGCATTATCTAATGGAAGTATAACAAGGTATTTAAGTATGTAAGTAAATCATCGAAAACCAAATTGGAACTTACCAACAGTTGCACTACTATATGTTGTGAATCCATCAGCAACACTCCTGCTTCCAGTAATAATAGTATTTCTCAATCCGGCACCAATCAACATAACCTTATTCATACTATTAGTCACTGCAACATTCTCCCTGTAAACCCCCCTTCTGATATACACCACCACTCTCTGATTCCTGGCCCTTCTTGAAACCGCATAATTAATCGCCGCCTGGATAGACTTGAAATGCCCTGATCCATCTTTAGCCACAATTACATTGGCTTTTAACTTCAAATCTGTAGCTTGCATCAACATTCTATCCCTTTCTGTAACCCAGGCTGGATAATCGTCGTGTTGGTCTTGATTTTCATCCAACAATACCCCGTTCACAGCTAAGCTATTGCTAATAAGCTGTGAAAGGTTTCCATGTAATGTGGCTACAGGGGAAATGAAGTCTGTAACGTTGAGCTCAACCGACCCTGACAGACATGTTTCAATATTTGTCAGGGCCGCGCTGAGCCAAGTTTGCGCATCTGAGTCTGTAAAACTTGAGTTGGACTGTAGGCCTTCAATAGTCCTGTTGATCTGTAACACAGTATTCTCGAACAGCACAGAGCAATCTTGCCAGGCAGCTTTCTTTTTCTTGCTTTGGCAATGAGGCTCTAAATGTTGAGTTCTGTTATGTGCATGAACTGCTTGATCCAATGCAGCTTCTATGCACATTCTTCTAAAATCCGATTTGTCAATCGGGTTTCGACTCAAGAAATATTTACAAGGCTCAGGATGAGGGGTTGTCTCACACCAACCATTGATATCAACAGATTGTTCATCATCTTCATTTATTGATGATAATGATATGGATCCAGAAAAGAACAAGAAGATCAAACAAGAAAAGAACAACAAGCTGGAAAATGTTGGAAAAATTGTGTGCTTCATTGCAGTACTAAAAGATGAAATGCTGGTCTTTAATATATACACAAGAAGTTTAAAATATTATGAAGAAAATACAAGAGCTATTTTTTTCTTGTTTTGATGAGTAAGAGGGAGGTTTATGAATGTTGATAAGCTATCAAGTGAAACAACTTTGATTTGGGATACAACATAGCATTGAGAATGGTGACTAGAGAGACTTGGGTTAGAATTGATTCAAGAGTATAAAACTGTATTTATTAAGTTATAAGAAATTAGAATGATTATAAGCATATTTAATTAAATTGTTTCATATTTAATGACAAGCATGACATTTATGATCCTTGATTCATGGATCACTGCAGCTTCACTCAAGGTGGTAACAAATAAATTTTCTTCAATAAGGAGTATAAAATTTTGTTTGTTCATGCCGATGGCTTGATAGCCTAGCGGGCGGCGGCATCCGACCCAAGCTTCCAGAGTGGAGATCTTGGATTCAAATTTGTTAAAAGGGCATAACCTTTCCATTGCATTATAGTTGAGAATAACGATCAACATATTTGCATAAATATGACAAATGAGTGGCATATTAGTATATTACCATTAACATTATCGTGAGTAATGTTGGAACAATTACAAGTGCAAGCGTTCAAGATTTTCCAGTCGCATATACTCGGAAGGCAGAATCAATGACGAAGAACAACAAGAATCACATAAAAAGAACTCTAGATTTATTAACAAGCAGAACAGGAACATCAAAAGAAATAGCATGAAAACATAAAGAAACTTCAAACACAGAATATGCAATTCAAAATATGTGAAGAAGAACCTGACTACAAATTACACAGTAGATAAGTAAATGATGAATTTACTGATCTAGTGCATTAGGGCCAGTGCAGTAACTAACCATATGGTTCCAAACCCACTGAACCAAGAACCTCCGTCGGATCCCATGCATGTTATACGTAGCCCCATCTACTCCGTTGAGCATTTGACCAGTATAAGACCCGCCTCCACCAGTTCCATATATACCTTCACAAAGATCTGCTATCTCTACGGGGAAAACTGGGTCCGGACCTGCAAACCATGCATTATCCAATGGGTTTGTTGCCACCTCAGCTAGCTCGTGAGCTATCACACTTATCATTCCATCGACCCCTATGTCGTTGTTTGGTGATTTCACGGATCTGAAACCGTGCATGAATTTGGGTACAGCAAACGGGTAGGCACAAACACCAGGGCACAGTTTAGCAGAGTTACCTTCAAAGGCAGATTTGGAATTATAATTCCATTCATACTAAATCATGACAATAACAACCTTCAATGCTATACTTCTAAACTAGAACGATTGTACTTCGTAACATTTAGAAAGAAATAATCTACTTCGTAGTAAATTAGACTAAAATTTTTAAAAATGTAATGATAGTTTAAAGCAAATTAGAATGAAGACTACAAATTATTTTTGATAATTAGCCATGAGACGAGTTTCAAACCCATGAAATTCTTGTCACTAGCAAGAGCCTTTTTTCCACTAGGCTATTCGATTAACTCTAAATTAATGATAGTTTCAAAACCATCCTAACTTCGTCACTAAATATATTGGACGTCCAATTTGTGCACACTAATGACTTATTAGAGTCTAATTAAAATTTAAATCATAGCAATTCAACGAGAAATCTTAAAAAACGATTGATGATTGTTAATGTCATTTCCTCCAAGTAATGTAACTAGCTAAGTTGAATTTGAATTCAGCAAATACTTCAAAAATAAAAATTATTAAAAATATGGGAGATCAAACATATAAATATTAAATTCATTGAGAAAAACTGGAATTACCTATCCAGGCGTACGGTAGCGTGTACCCTACAATAGAAGGGAAAGTAAAGTAGTGGAACCCACACGCCCCTTGACAAAAGTCCTGAACATACACGTCATCCGATGTCAGCAACAAGTAGACCCCGCTTTTCGGGTTAATCGGAAGCGGTTTGGACCGGGAATTTACGGCGTTCTTTATCACTGTCTGAACAGTCAACCGAGTCAACGATTTACCTACATAGTCAATTTTTACAATTATAATCCTAAATATTATGTTAAATCATGTTAATAAGCAATACTTGAAGCTACAATTTTGAAAAACTACAATAACTAAAAAAAGTATGTACTTTGTAGTAAATTGTGGTGAAGTTAACAAATAAAATAAAAAAAGAGTAGTTAATTTCATAATTGTTTTTAAATTGATATTTGTCATTACATGGTCCAAACCCCAGACCTTATTTTTAAGTAACATTTCATGGTTATATGTTCCCTCCATCCACCAAGGATTCGCATAATTAGTTGAGTCAATCGAATAGTCTAGTGGAGAAAGATTTTTACTAGTGACAAAAGGTTCTGGTTCGAAACTCACCTCATCGCAAATTTACGAAAAATCAAATTAGCAATTTTGCAGTGTTAAATTGCATTTATAACTTATTTTTCAATCAAAATTATTACCTTAATAGTAAAAGACATTTAAAATGCTAGCATTTGATATTTTTACATTAAATACTCTTATGCAATATGTCTGCACATAATTTAGATAAAATTAAATAAAAAATAAAAAATGATTTAAAAAAACATATTAACTTATTATTATCATTTTTAAAACACATATTCAAAATATGTAATAAGTCTAAAATAAAAAAACCTGGCCTTATCAAAATTTCAAAATTGACCGATATTTTACCTTGGGAGTAGAATCTGTCGTTTTTCTCAGCTCCAAGGTGCACAGTCCTTGAAATGTTAGCTCCAGTTTGATCAGTGTAAAGCTGCACCGTCTTCCACCAGCCGGAAACAGACGGCGCCTTAGGATTCACGGCGGAGATAGAGCTGAGGAAGTCCCGGATAATTCTTTTCTGAGAATTGTCCCATTTTCCGTACCAAATTGGGTAAATTGTAATATTCTCCGTTAATACAGGTCCCATATGGTATTTCATGTCAACTAAATCCGATGAGCCTTCGAATCGTTTGGACCCCTCGAAGTGGATGTTGGTGTGGTTGAGGTTCTGGTGTGGCCATGGACGCCACCCATTTACTGATGCAGTGAAGAAGAAGAAGAAGAAGAAGATGAAGATGTGGAAAATGGTGGGCATGGTTGATTGATAGGTACTGATGGTGAATGTGACAACTGAAAGGAAGAGAAAGGTGGTGAGATATTTATAGGCCTTTTATAGAGCTTGAATTCAATTCAATGTTTGATTGCCTTTTACTTGGATGGTTCGATTTTTGAGTTTGATTTGGTGGTTCTACGGGATTTCAAACCTTAACGTTTGGTTCGATTAAGTTCGAGATGTAATAAAATGAATTATTAAGGTCATCGAATGATAGACAGTGTTCATATTAGATTTGCATTATGTGTAAATTAAGGCATCTTTTATCATTGATGGAGAGTGTAATATGATATTTTGTATATGCATTAACGTATGAAAAATCAAATTTGACAATAAAAATATTTAAATTAAGTATACTATATCGAATATAAGTTTAAATTAACTAAAAAAGGTTATACATAATTTAACTTGATGCAAAACGTAAAAATAAGGTTCCACTCAACTCAATAATTTATTAAATTATGTTTAATATTGAAATTTAATTCGGATCGATTATTTTGAAGGGTTTAGATATTTATGTGGAAAATGAAAAGAGGAAAGGAGGAGAGTGAAGTAAAGTTAGTGAGAGTACAAGGTTTGAATAGAGAAAGAGGGGTCTGGTTTGGGAGGGTGTGGTAATGGAAGACAGATGGATTCTTGAAAGTGTTTGATGAAAGAGGTGGGGACAGAAAAAAGGGTAAAAGTGGAAATTTGAAATTAAAGACCATGATAGTGATTTGACTGTATGATTATGCAGGTAATGGCGGGAAAGTAAACTGAAGCATGGAAGGGCAAATTGGGTAATCGATAACGTTTCTTAACCCAACTAAGGATCAAATATGATTTTTATAGAGGTGATTAGACTAGTGGTATTAATATTGAGCCTCTTTTTTCGATTCAATCTTTGCTAAAGGAATATTTTAGACATACTTCATCTGATTTTATGGGTTACCTTTACAGTTTTTCATTTTTTATGTTTTAGCGATTTATAAAGTTTACTTTGTAGACTTTTGGGCGTTTTTAGTCTCTTCGGAGATTCAAGTCACATCTAGCAAGCAAAATTAAGATAATACGTGATTTATAACATAATTTTAGTTTTTCGTACGTCTATTTGTAAGTTTTATCAATTAACAACAAAAGTCATCTAAAGTTATTTTGTTATACAGAATATTCCATTAAAATTACGTCATATTTTAATCGATTCTATTACGATATGTCTTGAATTCGGTACTGTTAAGACATGAAGCCATACTTGCTGAACTGGGCCCATGGGGCCGAATTTGGGCAGTTCTCGTCCGGACGTGTCCATGGGGGCCGAGTTTGGGCAGCTCTCGTCAGGTGTGCCCCTGGGGTCAGGACTAGGGCATGCTGGCGAAAATAGGTTAGCAATTTCGGAATAGAGAGTCTTATAATCATATTCTATGAATAGTGTAGGCTGATAGGTCTATATATCTGTGATTTAATTGATCAACTCTATAACCTTTACTTCCCGTTATAGTGAATTGCTTGTGGCTTGGAGCCCGTGGATTAGTCCTAACACATTGTTAGGGATACCACGTTAATTTCTTTGTGTTCTTTACTTTCGTATATTTTACGTGATTCTTTGTCTGAATTCGTATTCGATTGTTAATTCACTTCCACCATTATAACAGAATCTTTCAAATTATTTATAAAATAAACCAAAATATATGATGGAATATGAATGTGCAATCATATTGGTAGAGGATGTCACAAAAAACAAAGTTAAATATTTTAAGCAATGGCAGGATTAATATTGCCAATTGTTTAATGTTGGCACTTATATAGTAGTAAATGTGTTCATTGAAATTAACCCTTAAAATTCAACGACTTATTTGTTTGGCTATTTTTCTACTGCTATAACTTCCTTTCCCATTGAATTGTGATGCCAAGCAATAACTTTATTGGCCCATTCTATCAACTCAAAAGTCTTAAATTCTACCTCAAAGTCGATGACATTTATTACAAATATTGTCCTAAAGGTTAAACACAAAAATGCACTCAAGTTTTTCAATGCCTTTTATTCGAGGGCTCCATATATCTCGATGATTTGAAGGTAAAGTGAAATGATTTAGCACCCTTTGGTCCAAAAAAATTGTATCTATAAATATTGTATACTATTCTCTTCATTTTAAATATTTAATTGTTTAGTCAAAAAATACTTTATTAAGGGGTTGCGAAATGTTATTATTATGGTCTACATAATATTCTCAAAATGAAAAGTAACCTATAAAACAGGAATATTAAGAGAGAAAAATGATATATTGTGCTTTGATTTATACAAAAAGATAATTATATTGAATATTTTTGAAATGTCTAAGAAAATAATCTTTTCGAATTGAAATAAGTATCATGGTAATAATAGATTGTTGTATTAATAATTGAAAGAAGCAAAAAATTGAAACATCCCAGTAGGAAGGAGACAGTAATTTAAATAGATATTTGTAGACCTAGTTTGGTACTATTGGGGACAAACATTAGTGTTGGTAATGGGTAGGTAAATGTTGAAGTCACCGCCGAATGAGGTTTATTGAAAGTCAAGTGTTTGATTGATAATCAAGGCTCTGTCTTGATGTTCGCTTTCATGGAGTTTATGCTCAAAAGTTCACCATTAATGTCCTCCAAAAAAGGCCTACAAGGATTTTCTCAAGGATAACACAAAGAAATTTGATTGTTACGATATAACGAAATTTATAACGATAAGGTGTGTTGAAGATCATTATTGAGAGGAACATGAAAATTGAATAAATGTTATGAATATAATTGTAAATAACGATAAACACGAAATGGAAGACAAGAGGAATAAATTTTGACTAATGATTTTCTAACTCCAGTTTTTTATATTGGCGCTCCATGTTTCTGTGATTTGAAATCACTTTAGCTTTTCGGAAAATTTTAAAATGAATAATTTCATCGAAATCTTTCAATTTCTTATTTTACTATGTTCAACTTTATGTATATACTATAGGTGGAGTGCCGTTATCAACATGTGGCGTGCGAAAAGCATTACTCCAATTCTTGATATGACTTTTTTTTAGAATGTCATATATAGTATGATGAAGGCAACTATCGATAGGTTTCTTCTAATACATCAAATACTAGTAAACTTTTAAACGAAAATATTAATGGTATATATAATCAGTGTCATTCTTATTATTCTCTTAGTCCCTAAATGATAAGTACATTTTGACTTTTGTGATCAAACTTTAAAAAAATTGATCAATAATTCCTATTAAACGATAAGAAATAATATAGTCATGTGGGATCTTGTTAGATTCGTCTCTCTATATATATATATATTTGAAATATCAACTTTTTATCATTTTTACGCATGTAGAATAAGAGTTATTTACGTTTTACGCATGTAGAATAAAAAATATTTACGTTTTAAATCATATTTTGTTGACCATGAAAATCAAAATGTATCAATCATTCAAGGATTGAGGGAGTATTACCTCAAAGCAAAAGCCGTTCATTTCTCACAACAATAACAATAAAATGTTATTGGAAGAAACAGTGAAGTATTTAACAATAAAGTGTTTTAAACATCATTGTTACATTATAAAGAAATTAATAACCAATAAAATGTTTATAAAATGGTCAGAATATTGGTAGAAAGTTAACTATAGCGATCTATAGTACGCTTATGGCTTGTATATCAACAATACTTAGTTATTATTTTCAATATTGAATCGCGTGGGTGAGGTACATTTGTTGGATGATTGCAGATCGTTGGTTTGTTATCTTTTACATAGAGAAGAATCGTAGTTTGCTGCTCGAATCGTACTACGATAAAAGTACACCCAAAATTCAAGCCAAGCCAGCAACTTCAACTGAAGCATCAAGTATTGAAAAGGATCTAGAGCTTCCACTCTCTCGCTCAAGTATCAGTTGAGTGTACCAACGATTGCTCCAGGTAACAGCAACCTTATACTTTAACAGCCCAACGACAAATTGTGCCCAATTTTGTTATATGTTAATGCGAAATTACTAACTTAACTAAGGTTGAATCAATACTCAGCAAAATTCTGCAAGGAGAGACGACTCAGACAAGGATACCAAAAATTGTTAAATATGCTTGTAAGTAATATGAAGTGTTTGATGGACAAACATTGGGAACTTGAGAAATATTATGCAATACTAATAAGATAACTAAAAGTACAAGTTCAAAACTGTCTATTTAGAAGTAAAATGACCGAGTTCATTGATCGACTGCATCCCCAAAAAAACTGCTCCTGATTCGTCTAAGCCACAAGTGTGCTGGCAGTGGTTGATTCACTGCAAACATTAAAGGTGAAGGTAAGACTTTGGAGAGAGTAAGGAATCAAAATCAACTTAAACAAATGTTCATGTAAGCATAACTCCGAATGTTATGAAGTGTCGAGTAAGAAATAATACACAGCATGCTATACTAACAAGGGAAAGTGAAACGAAAATGTAGAGACACCAGTTTATGCCTAAAAACCACATAGCCATTGCATATGAGAATGTCAACGTTTGATGTGGAAGTACTATTGTTAGGTCTTCGACAAAGGTTACAATATAGGTTGGTTGGATAATGACTAGAGATGCACACATTTTCAAAGCATGGAATGGATGGGAGCTAAATTCAATGCATTTGCTAAAACAAACAACATTAGGTGCCCACATCAGATATATAAAAAAGAAAGAGTTGAAGGCATCATCATACTTACTATAAAAGGTTAGAAACCGTATAGAAAAACAATAGATCACAATCAGAGACTCGGGCATAGAACTATTATCGAAGCTTCCATACTAAATACGCTCATTTCAAAATTCTCAAACGATGTCTAAACCATTGAATATAAGGCAATACCTATCAATCAGATAATTAGGACACTGTATGTTCAGATCATGGTAAAGCAAGGTGAGGGTAAAAATTAAAAAGTAACTTAGGCCAAGATAATTGAGGTGAATACTAAAAATAGACCATCAAACACATTTTCTTACCAGAAAGGGCAAATCATTTAACATTGAGTAACTTGAAATTCAACCTCAATCCAATGGAAGACAAATATAGAACATAATTTGACCATAAATATCAAAAATATTATCTCAAGTAGAATGTACTTACTATTTCCAGTTGGGTGGGAGCTTCTTAGTCTTCTTGTAATAGCGGGCAAGTCGGTGAATCCTGCTCTCGACAAGAATCAGCCTAAATTTGGAATCCTTGTCCTTCCTGTTCCTCTCAAGATGCTTTCTAATAGCAACAGCCTTCTTGATAAGATGGTATAGATCCTCCGGGATCTCAGGAGCAAGTGCTGATTACATAAAAATCAAACTTCAATTAAAATGACACGTAGAAGATCACATTTCTTCAATAAGACAGTTTAGTCTGGCAAGTGATGAAAATAAGGATATATCAATACCATGAGCCTTGAGAATTCGCAAGATCTTGTTTCCAGTAACACTCTTAACCTGGGCAATACCGTGAGAATCACGAAGAATGACGCCAATTTGTGATGGGGTCAATCCCTTCTTTGCAAACTTGCAAATGTTATCCTCAACCTTCAAAATTTATCAAATCACACTCTTAACAAAACCATAAAGAGATCAAATCGCACTCTACAAAACCATAAAGAGAGGGGTTTTATGCCTGGTCACAACTCACAATTACCTAGCTTGACTTTTAAAAATTAAAAAATGAGATAAATGATAATTATCTTATATTAACTTGCTTTATATCTTAATCTACAGTAATAGAGTATTTATAGTTGAGAAAATATTGTAAAAAATATCACTATCCCCATTTCAATAAGAACAAACCCAAATCAATTTTCAACTGTCAAAATAGACAAATTCCTAACCATAATTAACCCATATAAGAATATTTAAAACCAAAATGATGGCGTAAATAGTAAAAATATAGAAATCTAAAAAGAGAAAGAAAAGCATACTTCTTGAGAGGAAGTCTTCAACCAGGTGGGAGGAGTTCGCTTGTACGGCAACGCCGAAGCTGAGATACCCTTTCCACGACTGTGCATACGACCCATGGCTGCTCGATTGATGGAACTTTCTGCTAGGGTTCTTCAAATATATAACTCCTTAATTGGGCTTTACATTGATGATGGGAACCAGCCCAACTACTCGAAAGGACTTCAAAATTTGTTTTTCTTTTTTTGTTTTGTTGTCAATAATTGCTAATTAGCAATGTGTATGACTTGCAAGTGTCGAATCCATAACGTTAGAATCATATGCAAATATATTTTTTATTAGATTGTTCGACTAGCTCAAATTTTCTATATGTTTTAACAAATAAAATTACTACAATTAGGTCCAACTATATATCCACCTAAGAACGTACCAATCGAACCGATCATGCTGATTCTTTCATCGACTAAGCCAAAATTGATGAAATTACTATTTCATTCATAATTGACACTTTTTATCATGGATTAAGAGTAAAATGGTATTTTTATATCTAATGACAAATTATGTAATTCTTAACTTTTAATTATATAAGTCATGAATGGTCAAAATGTTATTTTATAAATATAAACGCCACTTATCTCATTTAGATATAGTGGTATATATCAATAGACATAATTGAATAATATATTACTTCAAAGTGTTGCACATGAAATGTCCCACAAAAATAGAGATAATTATTAATATGGTCGTTGATAATGGGATGAAGTTGTACTTTTATCTCAAATAGTTACAAAGTGACATTTTAGTTTTTAAAAGTGGCCTAAGTGTTTGCTATAATCCCTCAAAAGTGAGAATCGTTGCTCATTAATCCCTATTTTCTAGGAGATTATGCTGCAACATTTTATCATTTTCGGAGGTCGTACAATAATACTTGTATCATTTTCAGTGACTGGTATGAAACGTCTTAACTATCAAAGACTAAAGTGCAACTACTTTCCACTATTTACTATCATGAATTAAAGTATAACTGTTCATTATTTGAGGCTAAATACTACTAATGTTTTTTGATGACTTAAATGACTATTTTGTCTTCTCTTTTGTGAGTGGAGTGTCATAATATGACACATTTACCCTTTTCCAGACAAAATGCTCTCTCCTATCCATAAACCATGAACAAATCGAAAAGCTTCATCGAAATACTGAAGCAAAATCATTCCTCAAAAAACCTAATGAAGCTGCAAAATTAGCCTAATAAACATACAAATCAATTCTTTTTTATCAATTAGATTATTTTATTTGTGTTAGAATGGCTACTCATACACTTTCTTGTCTTCCAATAGTATCATCAACTTCTTCAACATCCCAATCTTCTAAAAAAAGCAGCTTCAAATCAACTAGTTTGGTCAAATCTTTTCTGGGTTCGAAGTTTTTTACTCAAGAATCGCCAGTATTGAGCTGGAACCATTCAAAACGGCGTGGTTTTGCTGTTTCTGTTGTCTTATCTAGTCTACCTACTACGTGAGTTGTAATTTACCCCTCCCATTCTAAAAAGATTGTCCATGTTTGTAAATTTTATGTGTGGTATAACAATTGGTGAAAAATATATCAATATATGGTATTTTTACAGCTATTTAATGTTAATGTGATGCTTGATGAAATATATATTGGAATATGATACCAAAGTTTGTTACTTCTGACAATTGGAGACCAAACCCAATTATTTTTGTCATAATACTTGATGAAACATATATTGGAATTTGATATTTTCTGCGTGATTTACTAATAAGATGGTAATTTTGATTTGAATCAAGGTTATGTGTTAATTATAGCACTGAAGTTTGTTACTTTTGATCATTGAAGAACAAACTAGACAATCTTTTTTGAGATTTGGGTAGTAAGATAATTGGGTTATTTGAAGGTATTTTTGCTACTTTGGTTTGGGAGGATTTTGATGACTAGTTTGATTGTCGATTTGCAGAAACGTAATCGACGCATCTACTGAGAAAGTACCAAAGTAAGTCACAGTTAGTGTGTGTTCGTAATTTATTGTTACATGGAACTGTCTGATTGGTTGGTGGTGATGGTGTAGATGGTCTTCAAGGGCGATCAAATCGTTTGCAATGGCTGAATTGGAAGCTAGGAAGCTCAAATATCCGAATACTGGAACTGAAGCATTGCTGATGGGTATTTTGGTTGAAGGTCAGTGATTTTCTCGAGGATTATCACATTATGTTAAATTTCATTTTTAAATCCGAATACCGATTTTGATTTGTTCCCAAGTTAAGTGTATACACCCTATGAGCAATCTGCTAATATGCTTAGAACTGATAACTTTTTATGTAAACAGCAAGTAGATTAGTAGTGTCCCTTGTTGGTATGTAGGTTATGTGGCTAAGTATTGACTCTTTTCGTTCACTTATTGTGTCATGACTTTATCTTGTGATACTTGGATGGAAAAAGTTGTACAACCTTTGATCGAATTATAACTTAGCATAGCTACCCTGTGTCTATTTTGAGGCTTGTTGAATGGTTGGTTTCCAGGAACAAGTATCGCTGCTAAGACTCTGAGAGAGAGCGGTGTCACTCTTTTGAAGGTGCGAGATGAAATTGTAAAATTATTGGGGAGGTCTGATATGTACTTTTTCAGTCCAGAGCATCCTCCATTGACTGAACCAGCTCAAAGGGCTCTTAATTGGGCGCTCAATGAAAAGTTGAAATCAGGTAACCTAGTCTGAGATGATGTTTATTCCCGGAAGATGTTATAATGCACTACTCTTCTATATAACCATATCCTTGCAGATTTGCTTAGTGTTCTTTCGACAAAACTAATTTTAAACAGATCAGGAGTATCAAAGGATTGGTTAAATTAGGAGAAAAGTTGTCAGTGCTTCCATGTGATTTTGTTTGGGGTTTTGGTCAATCGAGTGTAAATTACTTACTTTGACCACTAAATACTTATAGTGCTTAACAACTATCTCTAACTCTTTTTTGTTTGGTTAATCGAAGTTTCATGTGATAATACTTGGGAGTGTAATATGGATCCGTTTAATCAAGCTTGGTAATAAACACTAAACTATTTCTCAAAGCCCTCCCCCCAATGATAGTAAAATGGTCAATTATTAAGGGAATGAGAGGAAAGGGAATGCACTACAGATTTTCATTGAGTAGATAGCGTTATCATTTTCCCAAGAACAAACTGTCCAACATATGATCGAATGAGGTTAAGCAAGTATACTTAGATGATAAGCTGTTAGGGCATATAGATTAGGCATTGTAATTCGTCTTTACACATCAAAGTAGCGTGTTTTTTTAAGCTACGAGGTGAGTTGATTAGCATTTTGAGGAGTTTTTAAGTAGAATTGTCCAAAAGAGCTAGGACTTAAAGCTTCTTTGTTAAGCTAATAAAAGCTCCAGAAAATTATAGCAAGTGACTATTTTCTGCATTTTGATTCAGTAACAGAATATGAATCCTTGACATTGTCTATGGCTCTTGAGGGGCCCATGAAATCTTTTTTTGTTTTCCGTTCCAGACCTATACTTAAATTTGTGTTCAAAAGAAATCTTATAGTAGCTCTCCATGTGGTTTGATAGTCAACTACCTTAAGTTTGTTGGGATATGTGAGGAATTCTTAATTGTTCTGACGATTGCTCTTTATGAGCACGGTTGATGGTAGGTAGGTTTCGTACTTTAAGTGTTACATTCTTGATTTCATTCTACAGATACTAGTTTTTTCTTCTTTTTCTTGGGTGTCAATGGCCAAATGCTTATCTTTGTAACTTCTATTTGATGTACCAATGACCTGATGCTGTCTGGTACCAATTATTATTATGCTACTGGTGGCAGACAAACAATGTAGAATTGTTTTCTGCTGTGAGCCTAAAACAAAAAGAAAATGAAGGGGGAGTAGTGGGTTGGGAGACGAGCTAATAGATGCATTATTTTTTTCAACCTTCCAATTTTTGTTTAGTCATAGCCTCAAGAGGGGTAACACTGCATTCTTCTATTTGATGTACCAATTTTTGCTAGTAGTTGAGTACCCATTTAACCCATTTAGTTACTTGCACCTAGTTGATTTATTAATTGTAGTAATGCTAGATTACCAATGAGCTCATTTTCTGTCTTTTATGATTATCTTTCGGGTTGAATGCTTCATTTACAATGCGAAGGGGAATTGACAAATTGATATTGGTATTTTACTTGTAGGAGGTGACGGTGAGATAACCGTTGCACATTTACTGCTTGGCATATGGTTGCAGAAAGAATCAGCAGGGTACACTATAATGTCCTCCCTTGGTTTTGATGATGAGAAAGCTAAAGAGCTCGAAAAATCAGTAAGTTCCATTTATCAAGCATTGACATTTTGATCTTGCGATTCATTTGCAACTGAAATTTGATGGTTACTGTATGCAGTTGGACAAGGACATCTTTTTGAGCCACAAGTGAGGCCATCGATAGGCAGAACAATGCAAGATCTCATAGCAAGCTCGAAGTAGAATGGATGCTTCTCATGATCTATCAATTCCAATATCTCATAAGATTGTTTTGACAATTGTATCTTATTATTTGTCATGCATGTCATGTCAGACCGCAACATCTAGAATGTAGTTCGAAGCCTATCTTGAAATCTTGATGAAACGAGAAAGAGTCGTTGCGACCATTATGAGTCGTGTAGTTGCTCGATCCAGCTCCTGTTCTATCTTTATCCTGAGCGAAAAATGTGGAAGCTCGTAGCAACATTTATAAGTACTAAAAATGTAGAAGCTCATGGAGCCTTGAATAGTAACGTTTCTTATTCTAGGTTATATACAATTTACTTATTTCAAAAGCAAACTATACTGTACAGGGGAACAGCTTACATGAACAATATTGTTCCATGTTGTATAGCATACTCCCTCCAACGAAATCTGGTGGTAAGTGTTAATGTGATTGAGGCGGAAATATCCTAATATCACGAGTTCATGGAGTTCATGTGGAGAAGACAATACTTTACTATCACAAGCTCAAATTCATGTGGAGAAGATAAAACTTTATCGAAATATTTGTGAGTGTTGCTTTTGTTTTGTGTACTATTGGTTTTCTCTCTTGCAAGATTGTTATTAGGATACAACATCGATTTACAACCCACCCGACTAAAGAACCTCCGACATAGGCGGGGTGGGGAATATTTAACTTCCTCTTAAAGAAAATTAGTTTCAAATTTTCCATTTTCTTTTTCTTTGGAATTTTAGGGAAACATGAAAAGAAAAATATTCTTAATCGAATCTCTTTTCCGGGTACACCAAATAATTATCCTTTTTAGCATTTGTTCAAGGGAGGATCTGCTTGTGGGTGGTTACCCTTACCTAGCATCTCTGAGCACTTTTGAGGTGAATTACGAAGCCGCTAGAGGCACATCCCGAATTCACCTCCTCTGTTGGACGATGGGCTAGCAATACACGATCTATGATAACTACAACAATAAATGACTTTTGTGATGATCTCCACAAATTTTCGTATCTGGATAATGGGATTTACAAAAAAAAATTAAAAATCTTCAGAAAAACCCTCTATAATTGTATATTGGTTTATGAAATAAACACCAATGGTATTTTCTCAAATAAATACTTTATATAAATAAATAGGAGTATTAATGATTTTTATTTAGTTGTCAAACAAATAAATGATTTTTTATTTATTTATACCTTCTACTCCCTCCGGTTTTTTTTTATATATGGCATTTTAGTCTTTTTTGTTGTTTCCTTATGACGTTTTAGGAATCAAATGCGATATTTGGTCAATATTTCCTCTTAAACCCCTATTGAATACATTCAAATTATAGTAAATATATTTTAAAAAAAGAAATTATACATTTATATAATTACTGATTAATTATTAATTAGGGGCATATATTTGAAATGATATTAATCTTTAATTGACGTGAAAAAAAATAAAATGACATATAAAAAAACAGAGGAAATACTATATATTTACATCGTGTCATATGAAAAGTTACATATGATAAAGCAATAAAATTCATTAAAAGGCATTAAAGATGTAAAAGGCATTAAAGATGTAAACGTGATTCATTACTATAACTGGAGATTGTTTATTAAAGATTTGATAGTTCAAAATCAAAATCATAAATACCTTAAATTCTAACAAAAAAAATAACTTAAGCATGCTAACATAAAATATTTTTTTAAGTCAATATTCTCTTTTCCACTATAAAAACATTTAAAACTATTTTTGTTATTACCAGATGACGATAAGATAACATTTTCTTATTTTTTTATTTGTCGTTCGAGCTTAAATTTTAAAAATGATTATCATTTTAACATGATAAATTGTAATCTCATATTTCCAATGTAATAAATATTTTGTTGAAATGATTAACTATCTAAAACATAGTGACAATTAGTTGTTATTATTCATTTTCAATTTAATTTTTAACTATTTTATACTCCATCCGTTCTCTTTTACTTGTTTTGTTAGACATTTGCACATAAAAGATAATCAAAAAGTGCATTGAAAATGTAAATGACAATCAATTGAAACTATATACTTAATAGGTTAATTGATAAATTCATAGTAAAAAGTAAAAAAAAGTATATTGAAAATATAAATTTGTAATTAATTATGCTAGAAAGATAAATATTTAGAAACAAAATTTTGAGACTAGGAAATATAAATAGAAAAGAACGGAGGGGTATATATTTTAGTATCGAAGGAATACGACAATTAAAGAAACTAAGTGTATTTTTGGAACATTGGATAGTAAATCCCGCAAAAGTAGAGCCAGTATCATGATTTTCAAATATCAGTTTTGTCCTAATGTTCTTGAGCGCGACATATATGGAAAACATATATATATTCTCGTCAACATCTTCTTCTATTCCCCCGTCTTCTTACCAATTTCCCCCCCTCATAAAATTGTGTGCAATAAATTTCAAAAATCAATTCTTCAAATTCAATAGTTTGACTATTTCTTCACGTAAAAAAGACAGTTTTTCTTCAAACAGAAAACAATTTGGACAATTATTTTATGATTTTAAATTGATGGAAGAACATATGGAGGATTTTAAATGGAACCCATGATAGCATTTTCTGAAATAAAGGATTCTATATGTACAACTAATTCTAAAATGATTTGTTGATGAACTTGCCTTAATCTCCTCTGACTGTTTCTTTGTGAAAAGTTGACTTTAAAGAAGATTTTTGTTGGGATTTTGAATTGATGGAAGGGGACATGGATGATTTTGTTGGTGGGGAGACTTATGCTTCTGACGATGAATGGGAAATTGATTTGGATTATGAGTTTGATGGTGCAACGTTTTTTGATTTTACTAGGCAGGAAACAGAGTTGGAAACAGAGGAGGCACAGAGATGGTTTGATTATGCAGATAGTTATCCACCTTCTCGTGAGTTTTGTTATTTTTAAGATTCTTTGCTGTTTTTAAAACTGTTATTCCACCCCCCTTACCCCGTCTAGATAAAGAGCGAAGAGCCTTTTCGAAGGCATTGGGTATGTTATGTTGTTATTGGACCTCCTTACAGGCGGGGAGCCTCTTTGAAGGCATTTGCTATGTTAATGTTAGTGTTAATGTTGAGGTTAACGTTTTGTAATATCTATGATTGTGTATTCAATGCAGATTATGTTGTTTCATGTTTGGTGTTGTAATATCTATGATTTTTTAAGTTTTGAAATTTGAACTCAACTATTCTTATATATGATGCATAATATATAACCCAAGCTTTATCAAATCCTAGTAAGGTTGTTAGTTGACTGTTGAAAATCGATATGAACGATCTTTTTGGGATGGATTCATATTAAAGTTGTTATTTGTCTATTTGCTTTGTTCTTGATATGAGTAAATTTTGTTGTTTGTATTTGCAGCTTTCCTAGTGAAACTGAATTTGGAGAAAATGTTTTCTCCAAAACAGAAATGTAGCTCTTCAAAGTCGGCGGATGTTGAAACTGTGAATTTAAGTAGTAGCAGCAACTCAGGTTTTGAGTCTTTTGCGGTGTCAATGTCATTCGGTTAGTTTGTTTCTTTACTTTAACAAGAAGTCTAACTCTCTTATGAATTGAGGTGTTGGGAGAGTTAAACTGAAGAAGATGGAAGTATCGCGGAGTTCAACTCTGATGAATCCAACACTAAGTCGTTTAGCCAAACAAGATAAGTTAGAAGATGAACATTTGATGCGCTTGATTGACAGGTTTGCGAAATTCTGTACCATGAAAGCTTTGATTTTAAATCTTATTCATTGATGTTTGTTAGTTCATATTTGACCTGATTTTAGTTTTATGTATGTATAAATTTTAGGCGCAAAAAGTCACCACCTAAGAAGCTTGATGAGAAGAAACTGCAAAGTCCTTCCAGGAACCTGGCACCAAAAAGGCAGAAATTAGAAAGTGGTTTTCTGCGTAAGGTATATATCATAAGCGATTGATGCTCACAAGGGCCAGTTGGTAAATGTGTACCTCTTACATGTCATTGTTATTTGTTACTTTACTTACGTTCCTACGAGGAAACACTTATGATACTAGAACTCATGCCTTATCGGGCATATAGAAATGAAAACTTAATTTATCAATGGAAAAATATTATGCTAAAATTATATATGAAGAGATCAATGGAAAAACATTATGATACAACTTCTTTCACATATAATTTTGACGTAGCATACGGTTCTAGTGATCTGAATCTGTAAGATCATCAAGTTCCTAAAGGCCTTGTCATGTGTTTATCTGCGAGTTCATGTAGTTCTTAACATGGTAAGAAAGATTTGATTCCGAGGACATTTCCTTAAAAACTACCCTATTGTGTAAGTATCTACTATCTGTAATGGTATTAAATCGATTTTCATTTCTAAGATGTGAGAAATGAAACAATGGATATGGGTCCTATGCTGACTTGCCTTAGGGAATAGTCAAGTTACATAAGAATTCTTCAAATTCTTAGCTGAATAAGATTGGAGCATTGGTATTTTACTCTAGTTTTCAACGCGCCTTATCTTGTACTCAAGTGTAATGAATTTTCTGTCATATTATCACACTTTTGTAACCTCATCTTTTGCGCATGTAGATTTCTCAATTGAAGCATCAAACCTTGCTATTGCACAAAATAGTTAAGAAGGTACGCTATCAGCCTGATGAAGCTGTCTTTTCTAAGAACAAGAATGCTCATTGATTCACACTTATTTACTATAGTAGCCTACTGAATTGTTCCCTTCCTTGCTAATCCTTAAGGAGCCTTTTTTTTATGTTCGGTTTAACAGGGCGTGTCTCCTAGTTCCAGCTCACACCATTCTAAGTTGAAGGTTACGATTCCTAAAGAGCCTCAACTGGAAACAATGCAAAGGGCACAAAGGCGCAGGTACCCTTTTATTGTCAATTAGCTCCACATCCTTATCTTTAGTCACATTATTTCTACTACATGGGCAGAAAACGTTTATATTATTTTCTAAAATTACTATATACCTGTCAATATGCTCCTTTCAGACTGAAAGTTACCTCTGAAGCAAGAGAAGACGCGAAGTTAAAAGTCCACAAGTACAATTTACGTCGTTTGAATGGAAAAGTTAGTCTTCTGACCTATTAGTTGTTTGTTACTACTTTCAAAATTATTTTTATATCTAGTGTAATACGGCTGCTTCATCGCCTTGTATATCAAAATAGCCTGTTAAAACTTTTTCCTGGTACTGCATTAGATGCTACCCACTTCTCATAATGTGTAGGATCGAATATTGCATATTGCCGTTCTAAGCTGAATAACATGACTTCTTTGGAGGTATTTTCTTGCACTTCTGATCAGCTTTTCTTTGGATTTATAGGTTCATGACGTTGTTTCTCCTGAAAATAGTGCTCAGCGGGTACCAAAGAATCGGGTAAGTTGACTGTTTCCACTTCCATGTTGATTGATCATGATAATCATCATGCTCATAATGTTCTGACATGAAAGAAATTTCACTTTGTAATTCCAATCTCCATATTCTCATTTATTAAATTAAAACGTTTTTAGGCCGCTAAGTCCAAGACTTTAGAGACGGAAATGCAGCAGTCATCCTTTGATGTAAGTCATTACCAGTTGAGGATATTTATAAGCCCGTTTTTGTATGTCTCTGGGAGAATGGGAAGGAAGAAAACTGGACATGAAAACCTATAATCAAGTTATACATAACATTGGAAACTATCCTCTCTATGATTTTCCATTGTTTATGTTGTTGATCCTATGATCACACGATTTCATGAATGTTTTTTTCGATGACACTTATAAGTTATGACAAGTAGGAGAAATGTAACGTTTTTATATCTTGCATCAAATGAGTGAATGTCTAAAATCTGAACAATCATTCGCTGATAGATTTATTATTGCAGGAAAACAACACTAATAACCTTGAGGAATGTTTGAAGAAGGATAATTGTGAAGTGTGGGCCAATTCTGACATATGTGCTCTTGGCAAGAAGGTAATGTTCGCTTTCTACCATGTTGATGAGATTGATCGTTGTAGTCTGTATTATGTAGTCGGATAGCATATTAACAGTCCCCAATGTCAAGGTAACTTAACATCTAATTGATAGAGTATATTATTTCCTTCACATCATCTTGTACTGTAAGAATGGTCTTATTGTTGTTTCAGGGATCCTCTATTTCAACTGACGAGAGTCGTTCACAGGATCTACCAATAGAATCCTTCAGTAAGGTATTATTAAAAATTGCATAATCTGGTTTCATTATTAATGAAGTACATTATTTGTTTTCTGAGACAACATTGTCTCGTTTTTCAGCTCTCCATCAAATCAGGAAGTGATGGGAACTCAGTATCTCAGGCAAGATTAAATAAGCATAATACGGAACGTTTGGAGGGCTTGAAGGAGAATTCTCCTGGCTCTTTCAAACTAGATTTTCGGGTAAGGGCTCTCAGTTTCTTCTGAGATTAACCATATTAGCACAATACCATTTCTGAGTTAAGACATGTTTATGTAGAGGTGTGCAGCGAAGCCTAACCAATGTGGCGGTGACAACATGATTCTAGGACGCGGTCAAAATTGTCGTAATGTTACAAGGTAGACATAACTTTAGCAGATATGTGATATCCGTTAAGATTTTGAGTTCCATTCATATTACATATCACTTAGTTAATTCCATAAATCCGCTAATAGAAGTTCTAACTTTATCCCTTCTGATATTATTTCAGGAGTTTCGACATACATTGAGATTTGAAACCATTACATGAGAAGTTTTCAAATGCAGAACTCCTAAAGACTCGAGCATAGTAGTGAAATTTTGTTTCCTCGCCCTAGCCAATTGTTCTGGCAGGGCTCCTCATCACTACAACTAATCGATGATCTAGTGCTGTCGAGCAGAAGGTCGTTGTTTCATCACAAGCAGCAAGTCATTGGAATAGAATAGGTCTTATCATATATAGAGCATCAAAATTCAAAATCAGGGAAGGTTATTAACCTTTTGCATAGATGGTGATTTGATGAATAGATGCAAGTTTCTTGTCTTGAAGTTAATATACAGATGGAAATTTTTTATTAAAAAGGAGTCCCTTGTAAATTCATAATTCAGGCCTACAAAATATTTTATATTTAAAGTCTTTTGTTAAGAGGTTATGAGTTCGAATCAATCAAGAAAGATAAGTGAGATTTCTATCTAGTGATGAATTTGTGGCCCTTGTGCTACTATTAATGAGATTAACCTTTTTTTTTTTTTGTAAATTAACGATGAGGTGCTAGTAGGAGCCTTAACCACTATGCTATTCGATTAACTCTATTAATGAGATTAATAGTATTAATAACAAATGTCTAGCTCTTAGCGATAATGTGAAAGCTCGAATTTATTATGAACTAGATGTTATTGTGCTTATTGATGTAAGATCATCGAGTTATAGGTTCACTATTAAATTCTCTTAAGGGAGGACATGAAAAGAAAAAGTGATAGTTGCAAATAAATAAAACTACATAAATATTGAAGCAAAGTTGTAGGTTATTCACGAGTGAGTTTGGGTGGGTAGCGAGATACCCGGCAGGATAGACACTTTATTATGTCGGGTAATTATCTTATTGTTTCGGATATAAAATATAAAGCAATACTTGAGTCCGACTTGCTAAGCTTTTCGGTGGGCATCGAGTCAAATGACTTGAGTTGAGAATCGAGTAGGTATCGAATTGCTCGCTACATGCATAATTTTAGATACACTCGACCGAAAGCACAGACTAATATTCGAATATGACTTGTTAAGCTTTCGGACAGGTTTGTCGAGTCCAAACACCGAATCGGTATCAAATCCGTTCACGAAGTAAAAAAAGATGAAAGGATATATCTGCATATAAACAAATCTATAAAAACCTAAACCCTTCGCAGCTACTTTCAGATACGATTAGGCAACTATCTATATTCTTAGCTTTCCGAAGACGAACTCAAAGGTACAACCCCTTATTGCATTAAGATCTTAGGTACAATCATACGCTTCTATATTCGCATTTATTATGTTTAATTCGAACAATTTGATTCCCACTTTTCAATCTTTAGTTTTCTACATTGTATCCCAAAATTCATGTCCACTTTGTTTTAAATCTTGTTTATATTTGGATTTTTTGAGTCTTTTTATGCTTATTTTGACATGAGTTTTGGTAAATGTTGTTCTCTTTACCAAGAAATAGAGTTATTTAAATGATAATAACAAATTCGGCCCTTGTTATTGAAAGGAATTTGGGGCCTCATTACTGCGAGTAATATACCATGGCCACTAGGCTAACCCAAATGGTTTAAAAGAAGAGTTATTGGCTATACAGTGTAATGAACTGGTGGAAGAGGTTAGCTCATTGTTAGTTCAAGATGTTGAGTTATACGAATTTGAAAGTTGTCCAATTATGTATTACATGAGCTGTTTGATTGTATGAAGATGTAAACTATAGTTCAGCAAAATTGTTGTTAACTAATAAAGATTGGATCTTTATCTACTCCCAGTTTAGTTAAGCATTTGGTGATTGTATCAAAGGACCTAAAGTTCTTGATTAGTCTTCGAAGTTACTTGGATATAGACTCTTTGGAAGGACCTAGAGTTAATGGGCTTACCAAAAGGGATGACCCAATATAAGGTTGATTGTAGAAGTCGTATTCATATAGCCGATCCCACCTGGTTGGATAAGGCTTGGCTTGTTTAATGAAGCATTTGATGTTTGTAATGTGCTGATATGTCTATGAAGTGAGTTAATCAAATAGCCTAGTGGAAAAGGCTCTCGCTAGTGACCAAAAGGTTTTGGGTTCGAATCTCATCGCTAAAAAAAAAAGTGGGTTTGGTCTTTTTGTTGTAATGGCGAGCTCTAATTGTGGTCTTGGTCAGACATGATTTATTTAGATTTTTGCTTGCAGGGGTTAGGTAAAGCTGTGAAGGAACCAGTTGTATTGAAATGAGGGCTATTTTCTGTGGTAATTTTGAATATGATGCTCGCCAGTCGGACCTGGAAAGGCTTTTCAAGAAGTATGGGAAGGTTGACCGGGTCGACATGAAGTCTGGTAAGCTTGATCTGCATATACTTCTATTTGGTTTAATAATTTGATGTTGTAGGTTGTTGTTGGCTGAGTTTTTTTCCATTTCATCTTGTTAGTAAGATATTATATTAGGGGTTTGAACTTGGGTGTTTGGGCCAAAATTATCTAGCTCCTTCTATAGCTTATGAACAAAAAAATGTTTCAAGCGTTGCAGCTCTCACCAACTGAACATTGGTTTTTAAAAAAAACTTTTTCCTTCCCCATACAGGCAAGCCTTTGTTAACGGGTTCTGCTTTATACATTTCTTCTGACATTAAATAACCCTAATTCATCCTCACTACTATCAGAAAAAGTAACATGAAAAGGAAAAGAAAAATTGATCATGACATTGAACTGATCACTAGTTAACTAAATTCAAAATAAGTGTAGTAAAAATATCTTTCTTCATGAGATTTGTTGGAGTTGTTGTTTCAGGACATCTTATATATAAAAAATGCCTGACCTGAGCCCTAGAGTACAAGTTTTGAGGTTGCACTTTCCGCACCTAGATTTGTTAGGCTATAACTAGACTGTCGTCAGTTGAATCTGATTCTGGGCAAACACTGGTAAATGCATATGTAATTTGACCAATAAGTTATGTTGATGGTGGTCGTGTGATTTCTGGAGAAGGCATATAAAAATGCTTGACTTTCTTTAATTATGATGCATTTCTTTTCGAGAGAGAAGACTAAATGTGACCATGTGATAAGGTTTTTAAGTCCAGCCTATTGTTATTGGTTATTATTTGGTGTTTGGTCTCTTTGGTGCCAATAAAATTTGGACCATGTGATTTTACTTGATATGTACCAGATAAAAATGGATGTATTTTTTTATTTATTTCTTATTTCTAATGTTCTTTGGACTCTGGAATAACACAATGCCTATAAAATATCTTGTCCCTCTATAAATGTGGGTTGTCAGATATGATTTGTGTATTACTCCTATTATATTATATTAAAGACTTAAAGTAATTACATGTAAAAGTTATAGAAGTGGACTACACATCATATCCACATATATACAAGCAAATATGCAAATAGTATGGAGGCAGAGGATTTGCTTCAAGCACAATGTGTCCTACTTCTTGACATAACAGTTTTAATCAGTATAATCTCCATGGCCTTGTGACACAATCTTGGAAGACTTGTTGCTTCTTTGGAAAGTCACAATGCATGTCCATGAAGGTATTTGTTTTCAGTGTTCTACCCCAGCACTCAGCTAATTTTTGGCGCAGGCTTACACTGCCATATCCATTCAATCTTTGGCTGATGGATGAGCATCTGCATTTCATTTACTGGCTGTGGAAAGCACTCTTCTAATTCCCTAGTAGATTCCACCGACTTGTCATGGCATACATTCCCCCCTGGTCATTATTATATTTCATTCCTCATGAATTTTGCTCAACTTTCATAGTCAGACATTGTTACAATTGCCGACCTTGAAGCTGAGGCAGTCTAAACCAGAGATGGCACTCCCTTTGTACTCTCTAATCATGAGACATCCACACACAGACTGCTTCCTAGACGTCATTTTAGTTCTGCTCAAGGTCTGTAACTAATTCAACATTCATTAATAAATCTACAATTCAGCGGTGTCCTGTTCTGTATGGTGAGTTGTATATTTTCTGCGCCTTTACATGATTGGGATAAATTTGGGATGTGACCGTTGTGTTTGGATTTTTCTTGAGATGGGTCGATCCTTGGTTTCCTAAAATTTCTTCTTTGATACTTCCTGACGTAGTGATTTTTTCTTCTTCTTATGACAGGGTTTGCCTTTGTTTATATGGAAGATGAGAGAGATGCAGAGGATGCAGTTAGGCGATTGGACAGATTTGAATTTGGCAGAACGGGCCGCAGGCTTCGCGTGGAATGGACAAAGGTGGTAAAACTTCATTTATATATGATCTTTTATACAAGAGGTGTAACTAGTTCTTAATATATAGTCTTTCCATCACACTTTCAGCAAGAACGTGGTAGCAGCCGGAGGTTTGAGAGTTCAAAAAAACCTGCTTCTAATTCAAGGCCCTCCAAAACACTGTTTGTCATCAATTTTGACCCATATAATACTAAAACAAGGGATTTAGAGAAACACTTTGATCCTTACGGGAAAATTCTCAACATAAGGATCAGGAGGAATTTTGCATTTATTCAATATGAGTCACAGGATGATGCTACTAAAGCGTTGGATGCTACAAATTTGGGGTATGTTCAACTTCGGTTGCTTGTCCAGTTCGTTGTTAATGAGCAAACATATTCTGTTGTTTTGTTGACAATTCCCTTTTCCCTTTTGGACAGCAAGTTGATGGATCGGGTTATTTCTGTGGAATATGCTATGAAAGACGATGATGACAAGAAACCCAGTTATGGCATGGATAGGGAACGTGATAGATCACCTAGAAGAGACTATGGTCATGGCCGTTCTCCTAGCCCATATGCAAGAGAGCGAGGTAGTCCTGATTACGGACATGGCCGTCCCAGACGTAGCCCAAGTCCTTATGGCAGGGAGAGGGCAAGCCCTGATTATGGTCATCGTCCTCGTGTGCATAGTCGTAGCCCTAATGGAAGGGGTAGAACATCTGATTATGGTCGGGAGAGAAGCCCAATTGCCAGGAGGGAGAGGGACTCTCGTAGCCCAATCCCAAGGAGGGAGAGGGACTCCCGTAGCCCAATCCCGAGGAGGGAGAGGAACTCCCGTAGCCCAATCCCGAGGAAGGAGAGAGACTCCCGTAGCCCAATTCCGAGGAAGGAGAGGGACTCCCGTTACAGCCGTGATTTGAGTGCAAGCCCTCGAAGGGAGCGACTCAGTCTTGAAAATGGCCGTGGTCCTACCCCTCCGAGAGAGGCAGGTCCTGATTATCCCAACCCCGTTGAGGACAAAGATGCATTGAGTCCTGGTGAGTATAGACGTAGTAGAAGCCCTGATGACAGACGCGGTGAAGTGGACAGGTACGGCAAAGAAGAGAGCCCTGCGCCCGAACGATCTTTGAGGTATGTATTCTACTTCAAACCTACACTTGTTTTGTATATATTCAACTTATCAACTAATTCATCTCAAATTGTTGAATCGGTGCTTTGCACGTTTGGTGTACTTTTTGTTGCAGTCGTTCGCCTCCAGCGTTCAGAAGATCAAGATCTTGAAGAGGATGCCGAAGGACCATTTAAAAAGCTCTGAAATTTCCAACGATTCGTAGGTTGTTTGTTGTACTCTGAGGTTGAGACAGTATTTTACAATCCTGAAGCGATCAGAACTTGTATTGTTACTTCAAGCATACATTTGTTTGTTATACTCTGAATTGGTATATTCACTCATCTCAATATATCAAAATATGCATAATTAGAGTACTAGATACTACGTTTATACTTAACAATGGTTTATAAGTAAATAAAAATTTTTGCTCTTATAATTAAGGAGATTTGATAAGCCTTCAAAAAGTAACTTTTAATCATCTTTTCCCCAACTACATAGGGTAGAGACGAGGCACGTGTATGACAATATTTTGAATATTAATCTTTAAAATTTAAATAAAGAATAATTTATATAAATGTTTTATTAATGTAAATAAAAATATGTATATCATAATTCAGTTACAAGCTCTGATCGAATTCGAACTCGATTTTAGTATTTGAACCGAATACTATAATGGTTTGAATATTGTTGTAAAAATTCAATACATTAATATCTGATTCAAATTCGGTTAGTATTCATCCCGAACCTCATTCCTTGAATAATTGTCATCAACGTCAATAAACAAGTGAAATTATTATTTTACCTCCAATTTAGTTTTTTTACTGTTACACTTTCAAATAGAGAGGACAAAACTATAATTTTACTATAAAGTTCACTGTTTTGGTGAGCTATCAAATCTCACACAAACGCAACATACTAGTATAAGTTTTAAAAGAAGGTTTGAGACTTTCAAACTAAGGTCTGACAACTGTCTGTTCTGGGTATGATGTTAGAGGTTATCGTAGGATGTGTCTCGTCTGATCACGAGACTAGAGCTTACCCGTTAATCACTTAGAAATACAAGGTTCGCTCCCTGTGAGTATGTTGTCCTACAACAAATCTTGAGTGCATAAAGAGACGAGATTAATTGACATTTTATCAATTGAGTTATGTCCCGATACTAGTATAACTGTATAAGTTTAAGAGTGTTAGGCAACTAGACAACCAAAAGAAGAGTCGATTTTGCGCGTAAAGACGTGAAATAGTCAAATTTATGACAACAGACACCCCATTATCATCTTCATGCTGTATTATGCTCTAAACACTTATTCTATTGTTTTAATCATTATAATCAATAAAATATATATAAATGTATACACAACACGTTTGGTTGGGAAATATACATGCTGCTTAGCTGTAATCTATAAAGAGTAAAAAGTCTGAAAGAGAGTTTTTTCAAGAAAACCAAAAAATAGTCGTCTGTATATCATCACATATTTGTACAATTTATAGGTAGATCCAGTTTGGGTTTGCTGCAATATGGAAAATAAACTCCTTAAATGCTGTTTGATTTTAGTTTTATGGGTTTGTTTTTTTACAGGAAGCTCATCTGCTGCTACTTTTCTTTCAGGTTTTGATTTAACTATGTTTATGTTTGTAGATGTAATAGTAATGTTGGTTTTTTGGTATGGTTTAAAGTTTCATGCTTTTATCTTGCAGATGGAATCTTTGGGTCTGAATCTGCTACAGGAAGGAGTCTACTTCAAGAAAAGAAATGTAATTTGACTTTTAACTATTTTCTCTATAATTTTTTTTGTTTGTGTTTGTTTGTATATGCTCTTAATAGTTCTATTTATGATTTCTGCAAGTTGATTAGTTAAAAGAAAGATCATGTTTTTGATAACTAGATAGTTTCTTACTCCAATTAGAAGGATTTAGAGTTATTCTAGTTCTGTGAATCGAGAAGTTTTTGGAAAGAATATGGAAATCGGATCTCGAAACTGTATTCCATCCTCATTTCTGAAGCATAGAAATGAAAACTGGGACGAGTGTATTTGATTGTGTATTGGATTGCCATTATTGAGTTGAGTGTAGGTAATAGACTGCTCCACCTCTCGTTTTGCATTGTCGTCTTCTGGTCAATTTAAGCAAACCATAGGAGGTGTTTTGCATTATTGTCTTCTAGTCGATGTTAGCAGAACTATATAAGGTGTTTTGCATTATCGTCTTCTAGTCAATGTTAGCAGAAGAACAGGAGGTCTTGACGTTGCATAGACGATCATATTATTATAGACAATATTACACAACCTGAACCTTCATATCAGGAGTTTAATCTTACCAGCAGCTCTTTTAACTTCACTGTGCGTTGCATGATTGTTGTGTTTTGGTTGACCACATACCTAGATCTCCAGATTTGATGTTGCGGATCTTTGAGTGCAATATGATTGATCTTTCTTTGTGTTTAGTGTATTAAGAAATCTACTTAAATTTGTAAAAAAAATTGCCACCAGAATCAAGAAAAGGTTAATATATGTTGCTATGATCTACTTGTCATCTGCATTGGAACACATCCTCAAAGTATATCTACCTAATTGGATATGTTAGTACTTAGTAGACCAACTTAATTTTGTATAGGGGATGAGAACTAGTGGACAAGTACATGAATTTTGTATTTCGAACATATAGGCATGGTGTACAGTTATTTTTTCTTCATATTTAATTAAGATCAGGTTTTTCCATGGTTTTTACTGCCAACAATTTAAGTTGTGTTCTCTTTCATATTACATGACTTCTGTTCGGTGTCCTAGTATTAGCTTATGTTAGTAGTTTTACCATTGTTGAAAACTTGCAATGGCGTTGAACGTTCTTGCGGATACGGATTGCAAATATGTTGTCATATACTCATATATGACAGCAACACATTTTTATTAGTATGGTATTACTAATTCATAAGTATATCACTCATTACTGTTGGACCTCTGAGAGGTTCAGTTACTTGCCACATTCATTATCTTAGCTCACCGCATTAATTTGATTTATAGTATCAGCCAAGTGCTTATGTTGCAATTTGCCTTTTCTGGAGCGCCGACTCTTTTAGCTACAAAATGGTAATATAAATGAACAAGTTCTAATGCCTTGTATCTGGTTTTTCGCAGCTTGTCCTGTCAACTTCGAGTTCTTGAACTATACTATCATCACTAGTAAATGCAAGGGGCCTCGCTATGAAGCTAAACTTTGTTGCCCTGCTTTTACAGAATTCGCGTGCCCTTATGCAGGCGAACTGAATGACTTGTCAAATAATTGCGCTTCAACCATGTTTAGCTATATCAACCTCTACGGGAAGTATCCTCCAGGTCTTTTTGCCAATGAGTGCAAAGGGGATAAGCAAGGCCTTGTATGTGAAGCTCCACCTCCATCTCAAGCATCTAATGATAGCAACAGTCAGATAATGTGCAACCCATCCTACATATTGATGCTTACATTAGCTTTTCTGGTGTTAATATTGCAGTTTCACTGAGCTCTCAAATCTTTTTCTTTCTTCTCCACCCCATTCGTCTCTTACATTTTGTCGCTCAATCCTATTGGTGTTAACACTTTTCCAACCCTTACATATCTACATTCTGTTCTATTCCATTCTTTATCAAAATTCGAACTTTGTATTTGATGTTCAATAGTTCGAACTATGTATCTATGTATGACATGTTGTTTCTAGCTTCCATGTAATCATTCTCAATACATAACAAAATACCAAAGCGACTAGTTCTTGCTGATTTCGTAATAAATAAATTCGTTTATGAATTATGTTGGATTAGTTCAAGATTTTTTTTTCTTCGAACACAAAAAATATATTGTTATTTTTTTTAACTAACCATCCTGAACAAGTTAAACTTATGAAAAATATATTATAGTTGAAAATTTAAAAGCCCAAAGAATGAAGAGACTGTTCATTTTTCAACTTTGTATATATGCTGTTTTGAGGAAGACTTGGGGTCTTCGACAGACAAGTAAACTCTAGACCATTGTTCAAAATATAATTATTGTGTGGTCTGAATTATTCTTGCTCAAATCATATAATAATTATTCAGCTAACTTATCTTCATAGACCATTGTTCATCAAGAAATTACTTTCTTCTTCCTCTCAAGAAAGTAGAAACAACCCCCTCTTCCAAAAATGGACTTACAACTCCATTGCTGTTTTATCATACTTCTCCTCTTCATTCCATTCATAGTAACATCTGCTCAAAATCCTCCTCCTTCAGGTAAGTCACTAACAAATTCTTCAATCTTCAACAAGCAAATATGCAGGATCTTATATCTATAAGAGCAAGAATGCATGATCATGATATGTTCAATCATACGTGTCTCAGAATATTTATTATTCGATCATACATGATTTTCGACCACACATGTCTCAAAGAGAGTATCTCACTTGGTACAGATACTCCCTGATAAGATTTAAGAGAATGAATGAAGTGACTCGCTTTGAATAGGTTACTGTATTACACGTGCAGATTGCCCTGTCAATATGGAGACGCTAAACTACACCAATATCCAGAGCCAGTGCAAGCCACCATATGAAGTACAACCTTGCTGTGCAGCTTACAAAGAATTAGTATGCCCGTTTGTTGATAGTTTCAATGGCGTCGAGTCTAATGTCTGCGCCCAAAGACTGTTTAAATACTTCGATAAACTTCCCCATCCATATCCAGATGGTCTTTTCGCGAACATATGTGTCGAGACCAAGTATGGACCTGTCTGTCCGGAAACTCCATCAAACACATCTGCTGATGCTAGTGCAGATCAGAGATTGTCAAGTCTATCTCATGAACTGATGATCCTCGCACCAACGTTTATCTTAATTCTACTGAGGTTCTGAAGTTCAGGCCATAACTTTCTTCAAGCATGGTTATGTACTTACTAATTATTATGTAGATCTAGTAATGAAGTAGAACATTATGGTCACAGCATCTTTCTCTTCGTGTTCTTTTAGTGAAGAATCTTCAAAATTTTCAAGTTGAGATGGTCAACCAAATTACATCACAGTAGTGTCTTCGCTTATTTTCAGTATTCCAAGAATTACTTTAGTCTTCATAATTTATGTATGAGTATATACAAATCTATGGACTGATCATTTAGCTTATTACAATGCCAAACTTTTAGCTGTATGCTAAATCCAACTAATTCGGATGCAAATAAATACACAAATCTACAATCTGACCTTTTACAAATGAACCAGGCAACTGACTAGATCACTACCGGAATTTACGTTTAAATTTTTGCCGGAACTGCTCTTTTGTAGTGCACCACGAACTAGGGAACGTGCTCAACTGTATTAAAATAAGAGAAGACAGATCCTAAGAAAGAAGCGTTACAATTTCCATGCAGCTAAAAATATAAGTGATTTTATCTGCATTGTTGAACAAGTCAATATAAAAAACGGCCATCTCCTTTCTCGTTGAATTTCAACCAACATCAATACTGAAAACATGAAAGCAATAGTACTACAGTTCAGAAATTTACATTGCTTACGAGTTTTGCCCCAAACCATGCAGAATTAGCTCCATATGGAGGAGGATGCACTCTGATTTCTGAAGACAAATGTGGAGGGAAACACCCATGCAATTCCTTCTCCAATCTTTCTGTAAAGATAAATCATGAGGTCAGAACTCAGAGGAATTGTATATTTTTAGATTCCTATCTAGACATACCATGCAACATTGCAATGGCACTAAACTATTTTACTTAAATAAAAGGTTAGGATACAACAGAAGATTATGCTTAATTCCTCATGTAGCTTCCCACAGAATTTTGCTAATGACAGTTTGCCTCATCAATAGAATCAAATTAAGAAAACCTTGAAATGACTGCAAAAAAGAGAGGTTCCAATCCCATTCACCTGATAATCCTGGCAAACATGCAGTTCCCCCAGACAAGACTACTGTTTTATACCAACTATTTTCTCCGGTTAATTCAGCAACTCTACAGTGGTCAATGCAAAGTGCCACTGCCTGATGCAAACCCATGCCGCAGCTGCCAACAACAACAAAAAAGATATCATAAAGTGGAACATAAAACATGTGTCAAAAGAGATACTTCTCATCCTATAAAGACAAATGTAGGCACACTTTTAGAATTTTCAGCAAAATAGCACAAAAGGGGGATAAAATGACTAATTTAACCCCCTTATACACTTAGAATTTTTTCAATTTTTTTTTTTCGATTTCTTTTCGTTTTTTTTCCAATTTCTTTTCGATTTTTTTTTTCGACTTTTTTTTTTCAATTTCTTTTCGACTTTTTTTTTCATAGCAAAAAGTTTTGATTTTGATAGTTGTTTCGCATAAAAGTTCCGTTTGATAATTGTTTTGGCAAAAACGTTCGATTTTGGTAGTTATTTTGTCTAAAAGTTTCGTTTTTGTTAGTTGTTTTGGCTAAAAGTTTCGATTTTGGCAAAAAAAATTAGATTTTTATAGGAAAGAAGTTTGATTTTGCCAAACCTTTTTGTCAAAAGCGAAACTTTTAGCTAAAACAACTACTAAAAATCGAACTTTTTTTACTATGAAAAAAAATCAAAAAGACTTCGAAAAAAAAATAAAAAAAAAAGACTAACAAAATCTCTAAGTTTATAAGGGGAGTAAATTAGTCATTTCATCTCCCTTTTGTGCTATTTTACTAAAAATTCTAAAAGTGTGCTCCAAGTTAATATTGAGCCTTCATGAGTGTTATCTAACCTAAATTCTCGTCAATACATAACCACAACTTCCTATGGAGCCCACAGTGCATTTGAAAACAATATCTTGACATATATTTAGGACTAAAGAGATCTTCAAGACCGTGTTTAAGAAATTAAACTTACAGTCCCACTAAACTGGGTTGAAACAAAATTTCTCCAGTTTGAAAGCGCTCCGTTGATAGTGTGAACCAACCTTCATGTGCAACATGGAAAGAAGCTTCTGTATTTTGGGATAGCTCAGCTTCATAATCAATAGCAACGTAACATAGATTCTGCATTACATTTTTCTAGCATAATTAACCTAGATACAGAGGGATGTCAAGTATTATCTTACCTAAAAGATGATGGAATCCCACACCAATCTTATCGTTAGATAAACTGTGATAGCAAGAAAATTCTAGTACATGTAATAACCAATCACAAGAAAATTCTAGTACATGAAATGACCTTTGTATATATATTACGCATGTAGAACAAAAACATCTCTGATGAATTCCAAACATTCATGATCTGGGTGTGAATGAGTTGAATTACTTATCCTCTGTCTATTAGTGAACATCTTGAAGGATTGTGAAAGATGTTCCACTAGAAATATTCTTGCTATTGCTTCAACTCATATTTCCCTAAAAGTGGATCCGTCTCTAATAGCTCCGAATAAATTAAATAAGTGCATTAACTAGACCGATAGTGAGTTGTGTAGATTATTGTCGTAAGCATCCAAAAATATAGTTTTCTGAAACAATGATTTGGTGGTCGAATCACTCTAGAAACAGTTCAACCTCTGACTTAATGTTACTAAACATTTTATATGGGACGCAACCGGAAGAGGCTCAATATGCTGAAAATTCTAGTACCTGTTTCAATGTGTGCACAGTATAAGGAGACTGGAAAGTCATGTTCTTCTGTAACATTCGATCCTTAAGAAATCCCGTAACTTCTAGTGCTCCAATTCCCACGACTTCAACCCCCACCATGTGCATCACCTTTCCATGTAAAACTGCAAAATATACACAAACCAATCAATACTAAACATACACAATGATCAATTCAAATAATATTATCAGAGCATAGAGCTTATGTGGTGCCTATTTTGCCTTGTCCAATTTGTGGCCTCATCTAGAACTCTGAATTTCATGCTCTCGTTTATTCATTCTTTATTTATCCAATTTTCATTTTTATGAAACATAAAAAATTTTAGGAAACAGATTCAATACCAAAATATATTGAACACGAGAGAAGTAATAGATTAAAGATGGGTATTGCAATCACAATACTTGGGACAATGGATGTATGGTGGAAACCAATATTAACTACTATTCCTGAAGTTCGGCGTGCTGCGAACAAAGCTAAAGTTGCCTACATTATGACAAATGACAGAGAGTTAATATCCGGACTTATTCACCAAGAGGAGAAATAAAAAGGCTTAGCAAAAGCGTAAATGGAACCTAGAAAAATAGTTCAAAATACAAGATCGGAATTAGGCAACAATGTGTTCAAAAGAGATGTAACATGTGTATGCCTATACCAAAGAACAAAATGAAGGCTTTTTTAGAGAAAAGTTATTTGTAATTGGACACTTAGATGATGCCAAATATATAATAATATATTACACATATAACTGATGCATCGAATTTTATGTATTGGCTAAATTTTGGTCCAATCCGAGAACAAAACAATGACCTTTATCAGTTTGCACACATATATTTCCAGAATTCATAAGTTAACCTAACATTGAATGCCACAAAGCTAGATATTCAATTGCAGATGTTAACCTACTGCTGAAACATTCCGATGCAATTGGTTGTACTTTCAAGTTACTTCTGTAGCTAGATGGAAACTGGGTTACAAAATCAGTACTATAGAAAGCTAAGTTCAAGTTATCACCTGATTGATGGCGCATACAGCTGGTACATTCATGTCAAATAATGCAGAGTGTATAACCTCTTTCAGCAATTTTCTTGCAGCTCTATCTGACTCCGTGTCTGAAACATGATATATACAAATCCAAGACATTCATTACTTTATTCGGGATATTATTAAGTTAAAGAAAGAAAATATCACGTTGTAGGGAATAGGGGAATAGTGTACGAAACTACGAACTATTAATTTTTAAAGTAAAGAAGGTAAAAAGTCTAAAAAGCAGTTGGGCTTTCTTTTTTGTTAGTTTCCTAAGTTATCAGGAGGGACTTTTAACTGTTTGTCCACTACGAATTCCATTAAGTTTCATTGAAAAAACGTATATGTTTACAGAGTAAAATGATAACTGAAGCTCATATACACACATATACTATCCTGAAACATCATTTATCGCAAATGTGTATGCTTTACGATGCGTAATCTCTACGATCAGGTTTACTCAAATTTTCAGTAATAAGAAGCTCACCGTAGTGATGACATATAGGAATGGACAAAACAATTGGTTGTGTGTGAGCTTTGACCTGCATCCTGCACACAATCTAATCCTCAGAAAGAATCAACAAAAAGTAGAATAAATGGCAGGATACCAAGATCAAAAGCACACAGGATAAGGTAAAGGTACAACAAGCCAAAGAACTACTCAGTGAAATACTGAGCCTATGATTAGGTCAAAGGTTTATGGAGACAAAACGGCAACGAATCATACAAGCCAAAATACTAAATTTTTAACTAATAAATAAGTGAGTTCTCATCCCACTGAATTTCTTTGGACCGCAATGAAGAGGAGGTGATTACCATTTCCCTAGTTACTACATAGACAATTTATAAAAATAATATTTAGGTAATAAAACAAAGCATACAGGTGGAAACCATATAGCACAAACCTGCCATAAATTGTTGTAAACAACTGTCTATGTCTAGAATACATTGGAGATTCAATGTTACCAAATTCCTGCATAATGATTAACTATCATAATTAATATCTAATTCTCTTTTGTTAGCATCTAAAAGAGGTTCTATGATTAATTTCTACCAAACAGCTCAACTGCTGAGTGGTCTAGGTCAAGAAACTAACAAAAAGAGTAGCAGCCTGTCCTGATGGGGATGCAGATTTGCTCCAGCCGAATTTGCAGTAACCAGAACCGCCTTTCATGATTGAAAAGAGAAGCAATGTATTAAAATCACCAAGTCATTCATAATTAAGCTTTTCTTTCGATATATCTAACTTTCGAGCAGTATGATCATCACAAACGCTTAATGTAAGAAAGCATATAATTCACCATCAATGATGATAGCACCCGGTACTTGCGCACGTTGCCCATAAATTTGCATGAAAGACAAATCAGGCATCATACTGGAAAAATCCCTGGAAATATATACAATATTACTCTTACTTAATCAGTTCTTCATTCACAATAAATATCTACTAAAAAAGGTCATTTTTTGTAATTTATGTTACTTGCTCGTTTAACATTAGTTAATTCATCGCTCCTACATAAAATCCCAGTCCTACATAAAACTTCATATGATGAAAAAGAAACATGCCTAAGAGGAGGACCCGGTCTCAAATGAAGTTCCGAGAAGAGAACAAATTCGGGCGGGTCTAGATGATGATTCTGCAAGAAGTAAACCCATAACCGATTATCTCCACCAATCACAAACCTCCAAGTCTTGCAAACTACACAGAGCCGACCAGATTCTTTCGGGCCAATCATCTTCAGTATCATCATGAATACATCCAGCGGTAATTTATCGAAGTCTCCGGTTGGCGCTGACGTCATCATGTCAATTACGTGATGATTTGAACCGAAGTGGTTTGCTAATACTGTTTCCCATAACTTGCGGATTTTGGTGGTCATGATAAGTGGAGTGGCGCCGCCTCCGCCGATGGAGTGGTGATGTTGGTCGTTGAGGTAGGTGAAAAGAAGAGGGAGGGAGGGGGTATTTGGTGACTGCCGCGTCGTTTGACTTACCAACGGAACCACTATACACAACCAAATAGTGTTTTTTTAAAAGAGAAATTGACTATTTTGCCTTCGATGAATTCACTCTTCAAAAAAAACTATTTGTAGTCCGTTTGGAGTGGTGTGAACCTAGGTGAAATTTATCATTCATTCCCCAAAAGAAAAAATGTGTTTGAATTGAGGTGAATTAGAGGAAGGGAGGAAACTTTAGATTTTTTTTTTTTTTTTCTGTTTGGGTACCTAATAAATTTCTCCTCTAGAAGAAACTATTTCCACTGATCCACCCCATTACCACTCATTCCCCTCAAAATCTCTCCCCCAAATCCAAGAGTAATCAGGGAGAATACAATATTTAACTCTAATAAAATATACGTATTAGTTTTTCTTCCCACTGATCTCCCTAGCTCAAAATTAATGTGCCCAAACAACAATAAAATATATTCTTCATAATTCTCCCTAATTCCCTTCCCCTCCTCCGCTGATTCACCCCAATCCAAACGGACCAATTCAAGGCTAGTATAGGTGAATCTAAGTTAATGTAGGGTAATTGCTTTTTATTCTAAAAACATTTAATTTGTAAACAAAAATAGGGCGTTTTGTGTAAAAATAAAGAGAATGTTATAAATGTCAGTTTAATAGTTTATAATTTTAGAATAGTGTTTTTCAAATTATTAATTATATTGTTTCCCTAGTCAAGGGTAATGGTATTGAAACAACAATTATAATACATTCAGCTACATTCACATATATTTCCCTAATCTAGGTTAATTTTAGATATTTACCCTCACCTAAATCTCAATCCAAATGCACTATTATTGCCTACAAGTGAAAAGTGGTGATTAATTTGGTTGGATTGATGAGTAGCTTTGTTGGTGATTTGAGATTGTTTTGTAACTGTTTTCTCATTCAATTGGGAATTTCGATCCACTAATACAACTTTCATAGCTTCAGTCGTTTAGATATTGTCAAATACTCAATATCAGCTTCAATCCTTTGCTTACACAATACACATGGTTTCAAGATTCGAATGCAAATAAATACCCAAACTCTTAGCTGTATACTAAATTCAAGTAATTCGAATGCAAATAAATACCCAAATCTACAATCTCAACTTTTACAAATGAACAGGCAACTGACTAGATCACCACAGGAGTTTACGTCTAGCTTTTTGCCGGAACTGCTTCTTCGTAGTGCACCACGAACTAGGGAATGTGCTCAACTGTATTAAAAAAAAAGAGACAGATCCAAAGAAAGAAGCGTTACAATTTCCATGCACTTAACAATATAAGTGATTTTACCTGCATTATTGAACATGTCAATGAAAAAAAAATGGACGTCTCCTTTCTCGTTGACTTTCAACTAATATCAATATGGCTGCCATTCTTATACTGGAAATGTGAAAGCAATAATACTACAGTTCAGAGATTTACATTGCCTACGAGTTTTGCTCCAAACCATGTAGAATTAGCTCCATATGGAGGAGGATGCACTCTGATTCCTGAAGACAAATGTGGGGGGAAACACCCATGCAATTCCTTCTCCAATCTTTCTGTAATGATAATTTGTGATTGTCAGAACTCGGAGGAATTGTATATTTTTAGATTCCTATTTAGAAATAATATGCAATGGCAGAAGACTGTTATACTCATGGTTCAAAATTTCTTTTTCGAACATAGTTTCGAAACTATAAAATTAAGAAACGTTTCGTAAACATTATAGAAAGATTTTAAGAAACATTTTGTTAATGACAGTTTGCATCATCAATAGAGAATCAAATTTAGAAAACCTTAAAATGACTGCAAAAAAAGAGTTTTCAATCCCATTCACCTGATAACCCTGGCAAGCATGCAGTTCCCCCGGACAAGACTACTGTTTTATACCAACTATCTTCTCCGGTTAATTCAGCATCTCTACAGTGGTCAATGCAAAGTGCCACTGCCTGATGCAAACCCATGGCACGGCTGCCAACAGCAAAAAAAAAAATCAGAAAGTGGAACATCGAGTTACATGTGTCAAAAGAGAGATATTTCTCATCCTATAAAGACAAATGTAGGATAGTCGATACATAATCACAACTTCCTATGGAGCCCACAGTGCATTTAAAAACAATATCCCGACATATATTTAGGACTAAAGAGATCTTCAAGACCGTGTTTAAGAAGTTAAACTTACAGTCCTGCTAAACTGGGTTGGAACAAAATTTCTCCAGTTTGGAAGCGCTCCGTTGATAGTGTAAACCAGCCTTCAGGTGCAACTTGGAAAGAAGCTTCTGTATTTTTGGATAGCTCAGCTTCATAATCAAGAGCAACGTAACATAGATTCTGCATTACATTTATCTAGCATAATTAACCGAGATATTGAGGTCTGTCAAGTATTATCTTACTTAAAAGATGATGAAATCCCACACCAATCTTATCTTTAGATAAACTGTGATAGCAAGAAAATTGTAGTATATGAAATGACCTTTTTATATATATTACGCATGTAGAACAAAAACACATCTGATATCTAGACCGATAGTGAGTTGTGTTGAATAATGTTGTAAGCATCCAAAATTATTGTATTCTGAACAATCAAATGGTGGTCGAATTACTCTGTAACCAGTTCAACCTCTGACTTAATGTTTCTAAACATTTTATATGGGAAGCTCAATATGCTGGAAATTCTAATACCTCTTTCAATGTGCGCACAGTATAAAGAGACTGGAAAGGCATGTTCTTTTGTAACATTCGATCCTTGAGGAATCCTGTGACTTTTAATGCTCCGATTCCTACGACTTCAACCCCCACCTTGTGCATCACCTTTCCATGTAAAACTGCAAGATATCATACACAACGACCATTCAATACTACATCATCAAATGATCACATAAATAATATTATCAGAGCATGGAGCTTATGTGGTGCATATTTTGCCTTGTCCAATTTGTGGCCTCATCTAGAACTCTCAATTTCATGCTCTCATTTATTCATCATTTATTTATCCTAATTTTCATTTTTATAAAACATTAAAAAATTTAGGAAATAGATTCAATACCAAAATATATTGAACACAAGAGAAGTAATAGATACAAGATGGGTATCACAATCACCATACTTGGGACAATGGATGTATGGTGGAAACCAATATTAACTACTATTCCTGAAGTTCGACGTGCTGCAAACAAAGCTAAAGTTGCCTACATTATGACAAATGACAGTGTGTTAATATCCCGACTTATTCACCAAGATGAGAACTAAAAAGGCTTAGCAAAAGCATAAATGGAGCCTAGAACAATAGTTCAAAATACAAGATTCGAATTAGGCAACAACGTGGTCAAAAGAGATGTAACATGTCTATTTCTATACCAAAGAACAAAATAAAATCTTTTTTAGAGAAAACCTATTTGTAGAGGACAATTGATTGATTCAAATACCAATTCTCGATATCCAAGTTAAGAACACTAATCTGCTCAAATTGGACACTTCGATGATGCCAAATAGATAATAATATATTACACATATAACTGATGCATCGCATTATATGTTTATTGGCTAAATCTTGGTCCAATATAGATAATGCATGACAACCATGAGCATTATCAAATCCAAGAACAAAATGATGACCTTTATCAGTTTGCACACATATATTTCCAGAATTCAGATGTTAACCTAACACTGAATGCCACAAAGCTAGATATTCAATTGCAGATGTTAACCTACTGCTAAAACATTTTGAAGAAATTGGCTGCACTTTCAAGTTACTTCTGTAGCTAGATGGAAATTGGGTTACAAAAAACAGATACCATAGAAAGCTAAGTTTAAGTTATCACCTGATTGATGGCGCATACAGCTGGTACATTCAGGTCAAATAGTGCAGAGTATATAGCCTCTTTCAGCTGTTTTCTTGCAGCTCTATCTGACTCCGTGTCTGAAACATGATATATACAATTCCAAGGTATTCATTCCTTTATTCGGGATATTAAGTTCAAGAAAGTAAATATCACACTGTAGGGAATAGGGGAATAGTGTAAGAAATAGAGCAAATGTTTCTTTGAATTCCATTAAGTTTCTTTGAGAAAAACGAAGATGTTTACAGAGTAATTTGATAACTAGAGCTCACATACACGCATATACCATCCTGAAACATCATTTATCGCAAATGTTTATTTTTTATGATGCGTAATCTCTACGACCAGGTTTACTCAAATTATCAGTAATAAGAAGCTCACCATCGTGATGACATATAGGAATGGACAAAATGATTGGTTGGGTGTAAGTTTTGACCTGCATCCTGCACACAATCTAATCCTCAGAAAGAATCAACAAGAAGTAGAATAAATGGGACGATACCAAGATCAATAGCACACAGGATAACGTAAAGGTACAACGAGACAAAGAACTACTTCGTAAAATACTGAGCCTATGATTAGGTTAGAGGTTTATGGAGACAAAATGGCAACGCATCATACAAGCCAAAATACTGAATTTCTTAACTGATAAATAATCTCATCCGATTGAAATTTATTTGGACTGAAATGAAGATGAGGTGATTATCATTTCCCTAGTTACTACATACACAATTTATAAAAATAATATTGAGGTAATAAAACTCAAGTTGAAAACCATGTAGCACAAACCTGCCATAAATTGTTGTAAAGAAATGTCTATGTCTAGAATACATCGGAGATTCAATGTTACCAAATTCCTGCATAACGATTAACTATCATAATTAATGTCTAAATTTTCTTTTGTTAGCATCTGAAAGAGGTTCTACGATTAATTTCCACCAAACAGCTGCAACTGCTGAGTGGTCTAGCCTTCTAGGTCGAGAAACTAACCAAAAAAGTAGCAGACTGTCCTGATGGAGACGCATATTTGCTCCAGCCGAATTTGCAGTAACCAGAACCGCCTTTCATTATTGAAAAGAAGAGAAGCAATGTATTAAAATGACCAAGTCATTCATAAATCATAATTAAGCTTTTCTTTCGATATATCTAACTTTCGAGCAGTATGATCATCACAAACGCTTAATGTACGAAAGCATATAATTCACCATCAATGATGATAGCACCCGGTACTTGCGCACGCGTTGCCCATAAATTTGCATGAATGACAAATCAGGCATCATACTGGAAAAATCCCTGCAAATATACAATACTATTACTCTAAAAGATTCTTAATCAGTTCTTGATTAACAATAATAGTAATTTATGTTACTTGCTCGTTTAACATTAGTTAATTCGTTGATCAAACATAAAATTCCCAGTCCTTCATAGCACTGATCATATATATGATGAAACAGTAACATGCCTAAGAGGAGGACCGGGTCTCAAATGAAGCTCCGCGAAGAAAACGGATTCGGGCGGGTCTAGCTGATGATTCTGCAAGAAGTAAACCCATAACCGATTATCTCCACCAATCACAAACCTCCACGTCTTGCAAACTACACAGAGCCGACCCGATTCTTTCGGGCCAATCATCTTCAGTATGTTCATGAATATATCCAGCGGTAATTTATCGAAGTCTCCGGTTGACGCTGACGTCATCATGTCAATTACGAGACGATTTGAACCGGTGGAGGTTGGTGTTGGAATTGGAATTGGACCGGAGCGGTTTGCTGATACAGTTTCCCATAGCTTGCGGATTAAGGTGGTCATGATAAGTGGAGTGGGACGTCTCCGCCGATGGAGTGGTGGTTGAGGTAGGTGAGAAGACGAGGAAGGGGGGGGGGGGGGGAGGAAATGATGAGTGCCACGTGGTTGTCTTACTGACACAAGGATCTCAAATACTTTGTATGCTGCCCAAAAGTGAAAAGTAAACTTCGTGTCATAATATTAGGTTCTGCATCAATTAATCATGTCATAATAAGGGGTTAATTTTGTGAGGTAGTAGTTACGATTGTGATGATAAATTTATGTGTTTAGTTCTTTTATCAACTTATTAACAGAAATTACCATTTTATAAATAATTTATATCTATCCGTATTTCCTTAATAATATTGAATGAGGTGACTTTAATTGAGGGTAAATTTTTACCATTAATCTACATTAGAATAATATATGTAAAACTATTATAAATGTTGTTTTGATATTGTTACTCTTTAATAGATGAATTAATATAAATAATAACTTGAACAATATTATTCAATAATTATTTTACACAAACGATTGAGTCAACATTCATATAGATTGATGGGAATGTATATTAAAAGTTAATCAACGTAATTAATAAGAACAAGCATGAAATATAGTCTGGTAATAATGAAAAAGCATGAAGCATATTTTGGTAATAAAAAAACATGAAATATGTTCATAATGGTGGAGATAAAAAAATTCATGGCAAGACCAATTAATGAAGGAGTATGTTAATTACAGCAAAAAATGAAGGAACCCATATTTTCGGGGGATTGAACCCGACGTGAATCGAACACGCAACCTTCTGATCTGGAGTCAGACGCGCTACCATTGCGCCACGGATCCTTGTTGACATACTTGAGAACAAATATTACTGAACATATCTGTAATTGAAAAGGATGATTAATAAAAATATGTCATCCAGTTAGAACCAATAATATATAGCCAACTCACCAAGTAAAATCTTTCTCCTCCTCAAAAATCAATTCATTTGTTCCCTTTTATCTTTCTTCATTATCCATAAAAATCATACTCCTCTTCACTCCATCCACCTATATCTCCATTTTCCCTTGATCAAAATCTCCATTCTTTCAAACAATGGCTTCCACTCTTTTCTCCACACCATCTTTCCAAGGGCTCAGACCTCTAAACAAGCCAACTGATTCCATCAATCTTTTCTTAACCAAGTCAAGCTCAACCAACTTCAAGCCTCTAACCTTCAAGAAAAGGTCCAACAACTTATCTGTTAAAGCTGAGCTCAGCCCATCACTAGTCATCAGCTTAAGCACAGGGCTATCGTTGTTCTTGGGACGCTTCGTCTTCTTCAATTTCCAGAGGGAAAACGTCGCGAAACAAGTTCCCGAACAGAATGGTATGACACACTTTGAAGCAGGGGATTCAAGAGCGAAAGAATATGTAAGCTTGCTCAAGTCAAATGATCCTGTTGGATTTAATATTGTTGATGTTCTTGCTTGGGGCTCCATTGGTCATATTGTGGCTTATTACATCCTTGCTACATCAAGCAATGGCTATGATCCAAACTTTTTTGGTTGAACTTATCTCAGCTTCTACCATTGTTTGACTATTAGATCTTATGCTGTATTAATCTGTGAAATTGTCCATTCATCTGTAAGATTTTATGCTGTGTAAATTCTTAAATTTGGATTAATTTCGACTTCTGTAGCTTTCGTTCAAGACCATTATTTATAACAAAAAAGGCCAGTTTATATATTTTTGTGTGTGAAGTGCAATCGAACATTTGCTACAAAACAGGGGTAAGAACTAACAAGCGCAAACATAGATTACAACGAAAACATATCCGTCCTCAAACTTATGTAGGTGCTTCCTCAGCAGAATGATGCGACAACTGAAAAATAAGAACGCCAACAATAACCCCCAGCAATACCACCTGTATTAAGAAGCATGAGTACTTGAATACACTGGTCTGCAATTTCACTGTCTCATGAGCGCTAAGAAGATCTTCACAATGTCTCTCCAACCTTTTAACTTCGCTCTTTAGATTCTCGGTTTTAGATTCCGCATCCATTAGCTTGTTGGTGATTTCAGATTGTTCAGTAGCTGTTTTCTCTTTCAATTGGGAAATTTGATCCACTAATACAAATTTCAGAGCTTGAATCGTTTTAGATATTGTCAAACACTCAATATCAGCTTCAATCCTCTGCTTACACAGGGTTTCAAGTTCAGATTCTAATACAACTTTCAGAGCTTGAATCGTTTTAGATATTGTCAAATACTCAATATCAGCTTCAATCCTCTGCTTACACAGGGTTTCAAGTTCAGATTCCAAATCTGGGAAATTGACTTGTTTTTTATTCGTAAGACTACCTAATCTCTCTTGGAGTTCATCAATCTTAGCTTCCTTTATCTTTAGCAAAGCTGTTGTCTCCTCAAGTTTGATTTCCATAAGATGTTTATTTTCTCTTGAGTTACTTTCCTCAAGTTCTGGCACATGTAACGAATGAGGACTTTTATCATCACCAGACCCGTTGTCTTCTAAACCAATAGCCTCCGACTCTGAAGGCAAACAACTTTCCTGATTCGAATCATCAACGAGAATATCTTCCTTCCCCATTTCCCTGATTTTTTGAATTTCTGCATATATCAGTGACGTTTAAAAACTGGTAGAAACAATAAGCTAAATCATTAAATAAGGGAAATGCCAGATAGACGTCCAGATATGATCACGGTACAAACGTTGCTTATAATCATTTCAACTTAGATAATCATTAGCAAAATCTACAATGATCATCTCTCAACATGTTCAAAACACTATCAACTAAGCCATACAAAAACTATTTATAAATTATCGATAAAGATGCAGTGAAAAACAGAATATACCTCTTTCGATATCTCCCTGAGTAGACTGAAGCAAATAGATGGATTGAATTAGAGCATCTTCAGCAGTTGAGGAACCCTGATATTCGCTGTTTTCTCTAGACGAAGAAGGCATTGTCTTCCCCTGAGGTCCGGCATTGGGAAATCCCCTCTTGGCCAGTCTACGAGTACCAAAAATGGCACCCCCTCCCCTGGTAAATTCCCTCTTGATCCTTCTCCACCTCCGCAACCCCCTCCCTTTGTCACCTAAGCGCGGAGAAGAAGGGGAAGAGAAACAATTCAACCCCTCCAGCCCATGTGACAAATTCACACCCCCCTTATCTTGCACTTGCATACCAACTACATCACCATCAGATAACTGCCTAACTAGATCAATATTAATTGACCCATTACTCTCATTCTTACTCACCAAATCAACACTACTGTCTAAATTTCCATTATCACCCACTGATTCCTCTCTTTCCAAATCCATCTAGCTATACGAATAACAAATAAAATACGCAAGGCTCTATATTGGATTTTCTAATCTCTTTGTTCCAGTAAAATTAAGTATAAACCCACCGAAATTCATATCAAGATCGAGACTTTTAACCATCATTCCAGTCTCGGGGTCCAGAAAAATTCAAATTTAGCCTTATCCCACTCGATAATAAGGTCGGTTGTACGATGATATAGCAAAAATACATATTGGGAATAAATCAATTGCACATTGGTGTTAAAGGAGAAAGGTTAATTAGGAAACCCTACCTCATGAGTCACGAGTTCATTTGGAGATATAGAGCAAATTGGATTTTTATAATTTGTATTGGTTTATTATATGAACTAGATGTTTGTGCACAGTTCAACCTGTGCGAGTTCGGTTATTATATTAAAATATATATTGTTACATTAATTTTGACATGATTATATGATGATAAATATTTCTTGCGAAATTTAAAATATGTGTGTGATAAAAATGATTAAATAAATATACATTATATATAGGCAAATATTTTATTTTTAATAAAAATCCTTAAATAATTTAATGTATAAAATAATAATAATAATAGGCCTTTGCAAATTTTCAAAAAAAAAAAACTAAATGGGAGTTAGTATGCAATTTAAATATATATGTGTCAATTGCTTATTGGCTAAAAAAGAACATGGGGCTTCACTCAAAGAATAACTAATTCCCCCCTTCCCCAATTACATATAGTGTAGATGTTGGCTTTGATAGAACTAATAAAATGTACTACTAGTAATTTTTTTGTTTTTTTTTTGTTTTCTAAATTATCCATTCGAGTTAATCGTTATGATTTAGGATGAATTTTTTTATTTTATAGCAACAAAAGTAAATATAATAAAAACTATATCAGTTTTGTTCAACTCAATTTATTATTTTGAGACATTTGTAATATTGTTGCTTAGAAATTACTATTAGTAATTGAGAACAATACAATAATAATTAATTACTTAGAGTAATTAACACAATTCAAACAATTTCTTATTTTTTGGCAATAAATAATTTTAGAAATTAACGAGTTATTTATCAACTTATCCTACTACAGTACTAGGTAGAACTGAATATATGATTTCATAATTCATCTTTATAGTGGAAGGTTTTGTTGATTATCAACATTCCAAAATTCAATTCTCCTTAAGAAGTAGTTATTAGTAAACCACCAACACAAACACATGAACAATCTTGTTAACAAGGTATATTACAACAGCTGCACTAAACTGAAAACCCACGAGACATCTTTGCACAACCTTGGGATGAAATTCAGACGGATTTCAGTTGATAGCGAAACAGTATCATCTAACATCTTTGTTACACACCGTATGGGTTAAAATGGTTTTCCATAATCTTGCGATGGATGTTGCTCCCATGCCCTCAAAAAACCTGCAACAAATACCATAAACATGAGACATACAATGATACAAAGTAGCACGCTCAGTCCATCGACAATTATGAAATGTTCTTACTACCCTCAGTTAACTCATGACATAGTCACGAAAAGCCAGTACAAGAACTCTTAATCATGTGGGAAACACAAAAGAGAGAGGTTTTAGGCACATCCCATAGACACTCTTCCTGTCTTAAAATCAAAACCATGGATACGTAGGGGGCCCCTACTTCCTTTTACTAATATCAGATCACTCTAACAATATACTGTGTCCGTTTTTCTAAATTTGGAATCAGTTTTCTAATCTGATTTTAATATTAAACAGTCAACCAAAGCATTAATGTGTTTGTTGTCATTAATCAAGGGAAGTACTAAATCTGAAACTTCATTCACTACATAAACTGGCAGTATTGCAAGCAATTCAACAGAACAAGTAGCAGGCGCACAATGATGCATGCATACTCGCTGAAGTATTAGCAGCCATAGTACTTTATGCAGAAAACAGATTGCTACACTGCTCAGAAGATGTTCATATCATTTAACCACATAAATAATTAAGCTCAAAGTTGAGTCCAAACTTACTTATTGGTATTTCTCCAAAAGGCATATATATCGAATCATCATCCCCGAGAATCCCCTGAAATAATTAAGCAAGTGTTTAATATTTCACTTTCAATCAAAGATCATCATCATTCTTATCACCATGTAATGGAAAACTAATGAGTAGCTGAATATAATTAGCTAGAATAGAACATTTGGCAGCAATCTCGCAATTACCTCTCCGCTGTGAAGGTCCAAATCGTTGTGCAGAGAATTTATATCGGGTGGTACAGCAGAGCAATTCGCTATATCATTTCCAAGCAACTCTGATATCATAAGTCCATATCCATCTTGAGCATCTGTAACCTCAGTGTTACTATGTGAATTACTGTGGAAGTTCTCCAAACCAGTAAATACAGAGTCGCTCCTGTTTAAGTAAGAAATAGACGTGCAGATTACTACAGGCAATAGAAGGCCTTGTAACAAACACAAAATTCAGAACATATATCCAATGCACAAGATTTACATTAATGATAGGAACTTGCCTTCTCTCTGAACAGTTGAAAACCTTGTCTTCATGTATAGAATCATTTTCCAAATCTATCACCTCAATTTCTTTCCCATTAATTCCGCATTTAGCAAATCTCTCGGATGCTGTGATTTTGTTACTCATAGACAAGTCAATATTAATTGGCATTTCTTGTTTCTCACTATCTCTAACAGGAGGGAGGACAATAGTCGAGTTGGCATTATTTTGATTTTCACTCAATTCGGAAACTTCCATGAGATTGAGGTCGCAAGTCTTATATGATCCTGGAAATAACTGTTTTTCCTTGGCGAATTCAATGCATGCAACGTCTCCTTTTGCAAACAAAGAAGCACCTCTTAGTATCTTCTGATCAGATCCCTCCATACGATTTAAAATCATGGGTTCTTCAGAACGATGTCGCTTCCCCATCTGGTGGAAGCCATCTTGTGCAAATCCAACTGAAGAAATCTCTTCTCTGGGCTTCTTTGTTCCATCCCAACTACCATGATCATCTAGAGTTCTCTTTTCACCTCTACTCACAAACATGGATTCCGACCTCTGTAATCCAGGCACAATGTCATTTCCTTCTAGCTCTTGCTTTACAGGTTTTTCTGAAAACGTAGCAAGCCCCTTACTGCTTTCTTGAACAGTAAGAGATGCAATGCGTTGTTCCTCATTTGCTGCTACTTCTTCTTTCGCGTACGAACTTACATTGTTCGATTTTAAGTTTGGGGTTGATAAATCATCGACGGAGGAACTATGAACACACACATTCACTGGTTGCTCCATAGATTTGTCAGAGAGTTCGACCATATTTAAGTCCTTCACTTCAGTTATATGTTCCTGCTCAATCTTTACCTTCTCTTCTACCAACTGGGGCTCACCCTTCACCTCCCCCATGGGGATGGACTTTGTTAATGAAGAACGAGTTTTGGTGGGTACATTGGCAAACCGTGAGAACCTCAGTAACTCGCTATCAAGCTTGTTCTCCTGATTGTCCTTGTCCACACAAGGCTCCAGCAATTTTCCCTCCTTGTCACCTTGTTCTTCATAATCATTGTTACTAACATCCTTAATTTCCCCACCTTCCACATCAGACATCTTCGAATCACAAGACTCAATCGTAGGTTTCTCATCAGCCCTTGAGGAGTTCTGTTCAGACACTTCAGTGTTAGATAAAATGGAATCATGCATCTCATTTTTTACTTCAGGTAGGGTACTTTTGCCAACAGCAGGCTCTGCCTCACCCATAGAGTCACTCTTCGGTGTTTCTTCACTTGGCAGGGAATTGTGCATCACCGAATCACCATCTTTATCAACTTGGTTGTCATTCTTAGAAGAGGAAGAACTATGAAACTCACCATCCATATTCAAGGTATCTTTAGGTCTGTCTGACCATGACCCACTTCTTTCAAGTTCTTTGTTGGACTCATTGCCATAATTTTTAAAAGATCCAGGTCGTTTTTTGTATTCGTCGAAGTACTTCTTCCTACTAGGCCCTTGATCGCCAGCATTGCCAAATCGGGAAAGAGGTGATGGTCGAGCATCAGCAGAGAGAGGCATGCTTTCTCCATCCGACGACCTGCCATTTATAAACTCTCCCACCTGATTCTTCAAACCATTGTTTTGCCACTTGCCAGAAAGTGCATTTGGTGGCAATACCCCTTTGGAAACCAAATATTCTACCGCTAGTCTGCCTGCTTCCACAAAAACATCACCCTTCCTAGCTGGTGAATGCTGTGGCTGAAAATTCCGTCTCTGTCCACGTCCAAACCCACCTCGGTTATAGTTTCTGTACTCGGAATTGTAAAATCCACGACCCCTCATTGAACCCTCCGGGGAAACACGGGATCCCGTGGATATCCCACTGCCCCCCATTGAATTATTCCTGCTGTATCCATTTCCCAGACCACGATTACGGGCATGCATGTTCGACTAATAACTCCTATATCTCCTCAGTCCTTGTTTATATATCAGCTCAAAAATTCAAAATGAGCTTCAAAACAAATAATATCTGTTGTCCCAGCCTATTCCTTCTCCAGAAACAACCTTCAACACTAAAAATAAACAAAAATAAGATAACAACACTAGATATTCCCTAAGCTATCAATAGGGTATTGATTATTTTCAATCTCCATCAGAAATATTTCAATTTAAGCAATTAAACATAACATAAAAAGCAAACTAGCAAATAGATCATGAAGTACCAGTTCAGTTAAAATTGATAAAAGTCAACACTAATAACATGCTCCAATGCCTCTCTAAAGAATCTTTGCCGAAGCGAGATAACAGGGAGTCGGATAGTACACAACTTTAGTAATAGCAGGGAGTTGTTTGGGAATTGACCCGAGAATGAAGTACAAACCCTATCTACTATTGTACATCTCAATACATAATAAATGTAGGGAGTAAATTGCCAAATTCCAAATGCACCCCAGAAACTATAACAATATGAGTCCTAATTGGTCAACAGTCAAAGGTTGAGCTTCCCAGATCTACACACCATCAATCAAAGTAGACAGTTTCAAGATCTAAAGGTTTCACTTTGGACAGATCTGGTAAAAATGGAGTCTTATCAGTTCAAATTCATTACCTTTAATCTTTCTCTTTAGTGTTCAGCAAATTCCAATCAGTTGTTGTTCGATTGGATTTCTTCCAAAGCTGATGAAAGAATTAAAAGGGGTTTTAGTCCAAGTTCAAATACAAATACCCAAATCAAGAATCAAGATTTATGTCAACAGATTTGCTACAAAAGTCCAACCAGATTGATATGACTCAGTCCAGAAAGATAAAATTCTGATCTTTGAGATATAATTATCACAAATCACATTTAGTGATATAAGCTATGGTGATAATATTCAGAGTAAAGTAAATGATAAGTGGTCTAGAATTGAAAAAAGCATCATTTTTGCTACTTTTATTTTCTTGGTAATATTTTATTTTCTTGTTTTCTGATTGTTGAGGGTAGTTTGGAATGTTTTGAGGGAGAAGAGTCACAAGTGTGAGTGCGTGACGTCGTCATATTTGGTCGAGTATTCTTACGTTTTCATATTGAAAAGGGGCAACACTATACATAATGAAAATGAAAAATAATTTTATTTATCAAAAAAAAGAAAATGAAAAATAATTGGTTATAATGAAAATGAAAATTAATTAATTTGAAACGATAAAGTACTGATTTGTTATACACACCCAAATAGTGCTTTACTATAGCACTAAATGACTATTCTGCCTCCCCTATTTGAAAGTGTAGTAGTTGAGGAAGTTAAATGGGGGGCAAAATAATCATTTAGTGCTATTATAAAACACTATTTGGGTGTGTGGATAGTGAATCCCGAATGGAAGCATATTTTGAAGAAAAAAATATACATCTAAACTAAACAAAAATGTTGAATTGTTAGACAATATAATATTTCTTTCATTCTAATCTGTTTGTCTAAATTACTTTTGCACAAACTTTAAAAAAAATGAAGTTTTATTATATCAATTTTTTCTCTAGGAATTGGTCTCAATTTGAAGATTTTCGAAAAAAGAAAAAGAAGCAAACAATTTGGGATGAACAATAGGCCATATCAATTTCTAGGAGTCCGGCTCCTCTCCAATTCCAATCCCTCATGTTTCCTCATGTTTCTTCATGTTCTCTTCTTTTTCATCACTTTCTCACCAATTTTTATATTATCAAAGGTGTTGATGAAGAAAGCTAACCATATAGAAGACAACAAATGCTTTTAAGTAGACATTCCATCAACACTATATTAAAAATGCATGTCATGCATGTGGAAGACGATAAAATCACCTTAGAATGAAATATTCACCTTAGAAGCAAATTACTTGATTAAATGTCTACTTGGAAGCATTTGTTGTCTTATACATGCCTAACTTTCTTCATCAACACCTTTAATAATATAAAAATTGGTGAGAAAATGATGAAAATGAGAAAAACATGAGGGAACATGAGAGAATGGAATTGGAGAGGAGTTTGACTCAATTTCTAGGGGTTAGGCCGGTTATCAATTTCTAGGGGTTAGGCCGGTTAGCTTCAGTGGCGGCTGCCACATTGTTTAGTGGTTCAATGAACTACCATTAATTTTGTGAAAAGAAATATTTAGGTTGTTATAACGGCGGAAGCGGATTAATTATCAGATGTGAATCTTAGATAAATAATCATGTAAAGTGTACGAAAGTGAAGAACACCAAAATTTAACATAGTGTCAGGATACTCCACGGGCTTCAAGCCATAAGCAATTCACTATAATAGGTATATGTTACAGAATTGATCAAACTATGATCACAGATGAATAGTATTATCAGCCTACATTGTTCATAGAATAGGATTATAAGACTCACTATTTCAAGATTCTTAACCTATGCGTTTTGTCTCAGCTATATGGCTTCTAGACCTCACATAATAAAGAACATAAAATATATTCTCCGAGTCTTCTTTTCTGCTCATCTAAGTCTAATGAACAAAGTATCTTATTTATAAGTAATAAAAAAACCTAACAAAACTAGGAGAGAAAGTCAAAGCCCGTCAGAAAACACCAAAACTCTTGCTGGATTTGTTGAGATCGGAACTTGGTTAAGTTCCGCCCCAAGTTCCGATCAAGTGATCTGATCCTTCTCGTAGGTGATTTCGGGACTTGGTCAAGTACCGACCAAGTTTCGATCCAAGCTCCGATCTACTGTTGTAAAACGGATTCAAGGCATATTCCAGCATAGCTTAAACTCCCTTCGTTTTTAATGCAATAAGTATAATACCAATATATAAATGTAATTGTTGATTAATTCACTAATTAAGGACATATGTGCAATATGTGATCTTTTATTAATTGCCGTGAAAATAGCTAGAACAACAACTAAAAAAACTGAGGGAGCATGAAATCAACAATTTCAAGCTGTTTTTCCTTGTAAATTATATTGGTGGGAAACGCTACGATCAGTGTAATTTGTTACTGGAAATAGAAGTTTCGACAGAAAAGTCGTTTTATTTGATCAATGTGGTCGGACTCGACATCGAAAACTAAATTATATAACTATTAGTATATTTAGACCAAAAAAATTAAATATATATTTTGAATCACTACTCCTAAATAGTAGATCCGCCCATGGGGTAGGTTCCATATATATTTTCGATTCGTCAAAAACCAACCATGGGTTACCAAATACATCCAACGCATACAGAATACCTAGAAGCTTGTAGAACATAACCAACAAAAAGAGACGTTCAATATGCAGACTGTTAGTGATTGCATGCATATCCAGTATTCCATCTACAAGACCACACGACTCCTGCCACGTGGCAACAACTAATCTGTGATCACCTTATTTAATTGGTCGATCAAGCTATACTATTCTGTATGTGAAACATTAAAACAGTTTTAATTAAGACAAGAAATATATAACTAGACCATTTTTAGCAGTTGAAAATGGCAACTTCAGTGATGAGTACACTGGTGTTGAAGCCTTCTACTTTACTACCTGCTGATAAAACGGCAGCAGTACGGCGAGGTGGTCTCCCCTCACTTGCAAGAACTTCCACTAGCTTCAGAGTTGTGGCTAGTGGTGGCAAGAAAATTAAGACCGATAAGCCTTTTGGTCAGTTAATTAATTAGTTTCTTGATTTATAAACTAGTTCCAAGTTTAATAACGATTTTTAAACGTCTATATACATCTTTGTAACTCGTAATGATGAATGTTTTTTGTTAGAATGAAATGATTTAAGAATCGTTTTTAAGACTTTAGGATTTTGGACTTTCCATATTCGCTAGTCGAACATATATATGATAATATGAATATATTATATATCCATGCTTTGTTTTATATGAGTAATAGATGTGGATAAAAAGGCGCATGCAAATCGGGGAGCTATTATTATTCCTTTTTCATCCCTGATCTGATATGTAAGTTAACTATTGTATAGGAATTAATGGAGGCATGGATTTGAGGGATGGAGTTGATGCATCAGGCAGGAGAGCTAAGGTTGTAGACCTGTATCTCTTGCTTCTACTCCCCCCCCCCCCTCCCCGGTTTTCTGCCGGATTAACTGATCTTTCGATGTCATGAATCCATCAGGGGAAGGGTGTGTACCAATTTGTTGACAAATATGGAGCTAATGTTGACGGATACAGGTAAGACGAGTCCATTGACTTATTTGAGACAGTGATGGCCGATGGGTAAATCGAGGATCCAAACTAGTAATTGAATCTATTATTAAGTCTGGTTCCCGCTTAAGTTGGATAAGGAGAGGCGGTTAATAATACAACGAACGAAATGAATGAATGATCTAATTGACAGTAATATATCTGTGTGGTTATTGCATGCAGTCCAATATATAACACGGAAGAATGGTCTCCCTCTGGAGATGTGTACGTTGGTGGCACCACTGGTCTGGCAATATGGGCGGTCACCTTACTTGGTATTCTTGCCGGAGGCGCCCTCCTCGTCTACAACACCAGTGCTCTCTCACAATAGACCCCTTAGCTTGATGCTGCACCATGTTTATTACTATCAAATACTATCTACATGTTCCATTATTTCACTACTCGTTTGTATATTGTAATGGTAAGTGACTGAGTATCTGGAATATAAACCATGTTATAATTAATTCGAAAAATATTCAACACACAGTGGATAAAATTATGTGACAAAACATTCATTATTACAAACTTATATTCATGTTCTTCATAAATCGAATGGTTAAATTGATTGATGCTTAAAATTAACACCTGCACACCTAAATACCTAATCATCACATTGATCAACTGAAACGAGAGAAAATCAATAACACCTAAGTCATCACATTGGTCAACGGGAACGAGAGAATATCAATATTGATAACTAAAAAACATAATCTTTTTAGGGATTTTGTGCATGCATGTGGTTCGCTTTTCTTTTCGCCTTGACAGACTTGACTTGATGACTAGTAAGTAGTAACTGTTGCTGCGCCATATTCGACCAAAAAATCCAACTTGATGACATTCGAGCAAACTATAGTAATATATTAATAATAAAGCGTAGGGCAGACTATGTGAAAGTACCCTCGATCCCCATTTATTAAATAGAGAAGATTACCATGATTTCATCATTTGCTGTCGAAATTATTGAATTGCTCGCCGATAAGCATTCTCAATATAATGCTTTGAAGAAGATTACCATGTTACACATGTAGATTGAGATAAGATGACAAGAAAGAATGGACCCTCAAGAATCGAGTGAGATTCGAATTTTGATGAGTGATGAAATAATCATTGGATTCATAACAATAAGATGAAGTGCACACATGTGAAGATCTGAATGTTGTTGTAAAAGAGTATTGATCCAACGGTCACGGAAAGGAGCACAGAAAATGAGAGCATCACGATTACCTTCAAAACAACCAAAAGACTGTCTCAGTCAAATCACAGCTTTGCCATCAGAAATAACCATCATAAGCTTATTTTACATCTATACTTCATTTATGGAGATCTATTATTTCACACATAGAGATGCAAAATTTGTTTCGTGGTCCCTCTCCATTGCCTTGTATTCTTGTGAGTTCCATTCTTATATGACTAATTGCCAACTAACTATAGCTAGTTCGATTAGGTATCGGATTATATGATCACTAACAATATTTTATCCGGTGTAAAAATGTGTATGTTTAAGAGACTATATGAATCGGGTTTGAATAGGTTTCGAGTATCGAATCAATGATTATTTGCAGGAGTCATTAGTACATTGAAGTTATGTTTCATTTGTTAAGGCATAAGTACTAAAGTACTAATATAGCTTGATTTGGTTTTACCAATTCTAGAAAATGCCATAATGAATCCATCAGACAGGACCTTCATTATACAGGTAATAAAAAAGATCCCTTCCATACATTCATTATTAATGCAATTTTATAATGTATCCCTAATTCAATGAACAATAAACCTGAAATGGATAGTGATAGAAGAGATAAAAAAGAGAGGACAAGTAGTAATCTAGCGAAGTAACAATATCTACATTTGAACAACAAAAATTAACCATCTACCAAAATGGTAAATAAAAAAGAAACAAGTTCTAAGACTTGAGCATAAACATACAAAATCAAACTTAAAAATTGTTACCAAGACCTCTGCCACTAGGTGTCGTGTTAAGAGTTCACGAGGTTTCATCTTAAACCCGCTGATGTTTTGATTTTGCGAATTTGCCAGTCCGATTTTTGATGTTGTTGTGATTTCTTGATTGAGACGATGAAGAAAATAACGGGAACCCGAAAACGCCTCCGGATTTCGACGATCCATGACGGGAACAAACGGGGATATTAAGAACCGGAGTTATACGTACATTGGTTGAATGAGAACGTTCCATTCCTCTGTTTTTGTATTTAGCTCCTCCATGGCTAGTGGGAGTGCTTGAGCTTCTCTCAGTCTCAAGACTATGGAAAACAATCTTCCCTGAAGAGTTCATTCTTGGACTATCGACCGACACTTCCCGTGTCATGTAGTTCGTTATTTCTTGTTGTCTCCTCATGCGAACATGTTCCGAGGATGATGATGGTGCAACAGACTTCATAACACCTCTTGGGACAATGATGACATTCGACTTGTTGGATTCTGAATCCAACGAGAGTCTAGTGGGATCTTCGTATTGATGTCCCGAGGATGAAGAAGAATGTGAGACAAATTCAGTATCAGAATCTTTCAGTAATGGCAATTCCAGAGACGAGTCTAGATTCACTGACGACGAGGATTTTTTTGAACTCCGATGAAGTAAACTTTTCAATGATTTAGTTGTGGAGGAGGAAAATGTAGAGTTTTGGTTGTTTTTTTCTGTTTGAGATAGTCTTTTTAGGCCTAAAAGCTCCTTCCAACGACTAGAACCACGAAGAGCGTTAGGCGAAAATAGATTCGGATCTGTTGTTGTACGCATGCCATCATTACGCCTTCGTAGCTTCGGTGTATCAGGCGGCGTCAACTGAACTTCAGTTGATGCCACTTTCGTCGTAGTTAGCTGAAGTGGCATGAGCTTCCCATAGGAGAATAGCTGCTCAACTGGGAGCATGTTGACTGAATCATCTAGGCAAAACTCAAAATCAACGAAATCTATTAGCTCAGTTTTCTCAACAGTAGATACTAGTGGCTGTTTTAGTTTATTCTGAGCTTTTGGGTTGCTCCCTTTGAGCGTTTCTTGATGAATGTCTCTGCTCAGCCAACCGTGAGACGAGTACTTCGTAGCCGGGGAGTTGAAGAAATTCTCCAGCAACATTGATTGCTTGTCCATGTATGCTGATGCCATCTCCAATTACCATGCAATGAAATTGTTCACTTGCAATTTGCCATTCAAAAAAAGTTTTGGAACAGATCTAGAGAGGGGTGCTATATGTGTTGAGTGACAAAATTGTAAGCTATGATAAATAGGATTGTATGAGAATGAGTGTATTGACCCATTGGTATAATGTGAGGTGGTGTATATATAATATATGGGAGCAAAAAAAAGTAGGGGAGTCATAGTTGTTGGCCAATAGAGGGTTGACAGGTAGGATATTGGTCAATGTACTTTTCATGTTCCTATAATATGTTACTATGTTTATTTAGTTTTGTTTTATGGGTAAGAAAATGGACATTCAATTTGGGATGATGAGATGGTTGATGGTTCTTGGAAGTGTCCTATATATAAAGGAAATTTGGAGACGTTCAACATAAACAAGAAGTAAATAAATCATACTATACTAGTATGAATGAAACAAATTATACAACACAAGCAAGGTATCTCACACATTCAATATCTAAGCAATTCACTGAACAGAAAATTCGAAGTACAATCTGGAAACAGGATAAGACATGACTACTAATCACCGGTATACATATGACTTAACTTCAAATTGAAAACTGGTCGAGCTAGGTTGTCGCGTTGACCGATTGCCTACTTGTTTGATGGTGGTGGAGTGAGGATTGGAATCCCTGGAATAGATGGCATGGAAGGAAAATTTGGGAGAGTAGGCATGGAGGGGAAGTTTGGAAGTGTTGGCATAGGAGGCATTGTTGGCAGACTCGGCATGTTTGGGATCGATGGAATAGTTGGCTGCGTTGGAATGGACGGCATTGGAAGAGTCGGCATGTTTGGGATCAATGGTAATCCAGGCAAGGTAGGAGGATTCACTTGCAATAGATAACGCGCCGCACTGCATTTCTGGTTGCTCGTGATGGCGATGAGAGCCAGAACGAAGATGCACATCGAAACGATTTTATTAGCCATGGATGTGTGCGTATATCTGAACTTATTGAAATGCTTAGTTTTCAGTATGAAAGAGTACGTTATTAATAGTACGAGAAATGTGTTGTAGTAGAAGAGATGAAATAAGCTATTTATAAAAATTTATTGGTTTGACTATATGGGTGGCTTGATTATTATTGGTAATATAGGTGAACAAATGCAAATAAATGTAGGTGAACAATACATACCACATTGGTTAAGAGACAAATGAGTAGAGTGAGCTAGGTGCTTATAGTCAGAAGGTGTTGCATCATGCTCCTCACTTACCTGGACGGGGTCTATGGGTGCTCATGAAGGCTCATGTCCTAGAGTGGTGACCTTCATTGCACTTCGAAGGGGTGCCTCTCTATGGTCTCCTCAAGTAGGAGAGCCAACGTCATAATTTGTGGCAGAGGGGGTCTGCGTTCGCGCGACCCCTACCCAATTTTAGTTCAATTATTGCTAAATTAGATCGAGGACTCTGCGTCCATGAATGATTTTCCCCTTTTTTAGGATGGTGTGTGTGAGGGCATATCAGTTTTAGTAGATTCCTGATAATGGGTTGTTTCCTTCGCATTGTTACGTTCTCTAGTTATTGTCGAGATGGTGGTCTGTTGTAATGCAATGCGATGGTTATTGATACCAGCGAACAGTTAGAAACATAAGGCCTTTCATAATGCACACAACATTTTCCCTGAAAACAAAATGATTTTGTGCTGCAAACTATGATTTCTGTTGCTCAGGAATAGCCTTTAGGATTTTTCTACTAATTCTATGGAGGATGAAGCTGAGAGAAGACATCTAACAGTTACTTCAGAACCCATATAATCCCAAGTTCATTTATCATGAGTAAGAAAAGGCAAAACAGGCTCTTATTCGAGTTGGAATCACGGCTCATTTGTACTTCATTGAACAATAATTCGTTATATAGTCGAAACAAACTTCACACCATAATATAGTTATAACAAAATGATTTTGGCAACTAAAAACAAAGAGAAGCGAAGCAAGTCCTAGATGCTGAACTGCATTCTCGGACCACTTCTCAACACGACCAAAGGAACCATACTACTGCCCTCCTCGACCAATCTCTACTTGGATCTCTGCCTCATCTTTCGGCGCTTCCTCTTCAATCTCCTCATACGCTTCTTCTTCCACTGCAACAAACACGAAAACTAACATCAGAAATCTAGAATTACGTAGGAATGAATACCGTTATATTGAATTCAACAAGTCCCTTGTCTTAGTACAGTGCAATAAACTACAAAAGTGAAAATTGACCAATCAAACTTCATTTGAAATTGTTCCAATTTTTTTTTCCTGTTTTCTTTCCCTTGTCTAAACATTCAGGAGCTAAGACTAATCCAATGGGGGCCTCTTCCAGTATGCATTCACCCCACACAAAATTAAATATAATCACAAATGCTAAAGCAAACCAAGCTTTATCCCACTAAACGACTAACTAAGGTCGACTATATGAATACAATATCTCAATTCAACCCTATTATATCATCTATCCCGTTAATCCCATAAACTCTAGGTCCTTTTATATAGTCTCCACAAGACATTAGTATCTATAATAAAAATAAATCGATTATAGTAGAAATAAAGATCTCATAATATATAAAGGTGGTATTTTTAATTACTAGATATCCAATCAAACAAATACATGAGCAGTACTCAATTAAATAAACGTTCAAATATGGGCAAAAGAATTGAATTTAAACTGTCAAAACATATTCTTCCACACAATGATTTGCATACAAATGGTTTGCAGTATATCACTAATTCAACCAAAAATCAATTAACTAATTATAATATAAAACTGGCTAACCTTAGCTCTCATGGTTGTTCTGGACACCAATTTGGTTGCCCTGAAATTTGTAGGAGAGAAAGTTGTGATCTTGCTAAATACCGACTATATATAGGTAAATCAATAAACCCTAGTTTGTCAATCTTTTTTTGTTTGTTTTTTTCCTCCTAAAAAAATTATCATTATTGATTTGCCATTTAGTAAAAGATAATTAAATAGTTTGTTACACTTGAAAAATAAAAATAAAATAAAAATACATCATATTAATCCAATATGATATAGTACAAAGTTGTAATAAATTATAAATTCTCATCATGTTACTAGTTATATTGAAAAGGATTTTGGATAATTGAAAACGATACACACCCTTCTTATCGTAAATATCAATTGATGCCATAACTTTAATTGCAATTCTTTTTATGAGAAATTAAGACATTTTTTTTTTGTATGTTAGCGATGAAGAAATTAAGGCATTTAAGTAGATTATATTGATTATTGGGTTTCGTTTAAATTTATTAGAATCAAAATTAGAAGAGTTGTGACATTTAGATTGAAAGAGTTAACAAAAGTATGCTCAATTTTCCTTTTATGACATGTAGTATGATAGATTTTATTGTAATAAATAAACTCGACAAAATCAATATCATGAGTTAAAAAAGAAGACAAAATCATTTCGTATCTAATGGGTTGCATTTCCAATCTCCGATGATGATACAATCGGCAATTGAGCAATCCAACGGACAGAAAAAGGCCAGATCATCAGTTCCACTTCTCACTCGGTCCCTTTTCCAAACACAAAAGCTTAGAAATCTGACAAGATAACCTTAAACAAGTACAACATTCTGTGCAATGGGGCCTTTTGTGTTAGTGGGTTGGCAATATCTACACCTTTTTAGGAGGAATCATCATCATTTTCAACTTGGGGACTATTTCTATTACTCGTTATTACAATAATTCCAACTCAAACCTAATTTTATTACTAATATATATGATCATATGATTATATTGGAGGACTCGAACTCGAAACTCGGACAGTATATGGTGATCACTAGTAAGCACTTGTGGCTAGTCAACTCCTATTGGCTTCAAAGATTCTATTTTTCTCTGCAAGAAATATTCTCTTGTGATTGTTAGTCCTTTCATGGTATGCATGAGTTCTATGCCTCTGTTTTATTCTATGGAATTGGAAATCATAAAATTGGAAAAATTGTTTATTTTTTGTTTTTGTATGATAGATATGTTATTGAAGTTTTATCGAGTTTTCTGAGTTTAAAGATTCGATTTTTTTAAAGAGTTAGCCTCTAAATGAAATATTCTCTTGTGATTGTTACATGGTTATTTCATTGTATGCACGAGTTCTATGCCTCTGTGTTTATGGCCATTGAAAATCATGAAGATGGAAAAACTTATTTCTTTTATGTTTTTGGGTGATAAGTAAGTTATGTTATTGATTTTCTGAGCTGAATCTTGTTTTATCTGTTTCTTTGTGCTGGTTGTGTATGATATTATGACCATGTGAGCAAAAATTATGCTAATGCCTGTGTTTGCCTTGTTAAGTTTTCCTTGTATTGTTTCACCATCATGGGGAGCATTATATGATTTCAAGGTGTAGTCTTTTTAGTTATAATGTTGGTCTGATTGCTAAGCCTTTTAGGTTATGCTGGTTGCTAAGTCCTACACTTACCCATTGTTGCAATGATCCCTCATGAGGGTTGACTTCGATGGCGATAAGTAGTTGATTCAGGGAACTAGAGAAGAAGAGAGAAGGTGGGGGGTGGGGGGTATGGGTTAATTGCTTTTGAGAAAATGATATTTTAATTGAGGAGCATTGAATTTGACACTTCATGACTGTACTGAGTGTGTGGATTATTCCATTTTGTCACTTTTTCAATACAAGATTTTAGCTGTAATGACCATGCTTCCGCTTTTTATCTATGCAGTGACATTCCTCCTAAGACTAGTGTTTGCCTGTTGAATCCAAGATGGATCGAGCCAAGTCGAATGCCAAAAACCACTGTTCTGGTTCCACGCCCTCCGAGGAATCAGTCTTGGACCTTGAGAAGTACTGTTGCAGTCATTCTAATATGCCTTCATTTAGTTCCCCCACGCTCCAACAATTTCCGTCAGCAGGGCAACACAGTGATGGGAATACTGCTTATTTCTCATGGCCTAGTAGAAACGATGCTGCTGAAGAGAGGGCGAATTATTTTTCCAATCCGCAGAAAGTGGTACTATCAGAAACTGTTAAGCGCTTGCCAGAGGGGAACCGAGCTACTAGCCTACTTGAGCTCATGACAATAAGGGCATTTCATAGCAAGATCTTGCGTTGTTATAGTCTGGGAACAGCAATTGGATTTCGCATTAGGCGCGGTGTTTTGACAGATATACCAGCGATTCTAGTATTTGTATCTCGCAAAGTTCATAAGCAGTGGCTCACACCTATTCAGTGTCTACCAACTGCACTGGAGGTGACAAAAGTGTTTATTTCCAACGTTCACTATTGTTTACCAACTAAACTCCTACTTATATTAAAAAAAAGACAATCCTCCCTCTTAAAGCAGGATGGAAGGAGTATTTTATAATGACAATTAAATAGATTATAATTATCAGGGTCCAGGTGGTGTTTGGTGTGATGTGGATGTGGTGGAATTCTCATACTTCGGTGCGCCGGAACCAGCACCCAAGGAACAATTATATACAGCGATTGTAGATGATCTACGTGGCAGTGATCTTCATATAGGTTCAGGTTCTCAGGTAACTTGCAGTTCTATTATAGCCTGGTATTGATAGATGAAACCAGCATCAGGGTCTCTTTGTTGTGCATACAGATCATACATGTTAAGAACCACTCACGTGAAAGATTCGCTTGTGCTTGACAGAATTTCTTTGAAATAATACATGAAAGTTTTATAATATTGGCCCAACTCCTGATTCCAGTGATACTGTCACAAAAAAACAATAGGAAGTCATAAAAGCATTGCAGAGTGAATCCAGCCAAAAACAGTAGACGTAGCACTCGGCTTAGAGATTATTTTATATGCATGTTTCAGTCGTAGAATATTTACTCATGAGCAAGTAATGATTTTCTCTAGTTTACTACTTACAAATACAAGGCAATCGTTTTGAATACCAAAATTTAACTTGTTAATTACCTCTACTGCAAATTCTTTAGGTAGCCAGTCAAGAGACCTATGGGACCTTGGGTGCAATTGTACATAGCCAAACTGGCAGTAGACAAATTGGTTTCCTCACTAATCGTCATGTCGCTGTTGACTTGGATTACCCAAATCAGAAAATGTTCCATCCATTGCCACCAACACTTGGACCTGGTGTATATCTAGGTGCGGTAGAGAGAGCTACTTCGTTTATTCGGGATGATCTTTGGTATGGAATCTTTGCTGGAATGAATCCAGGTTGGTTAATGAATCAAAGAAATGCTTTTTGAACAAATCAACTTAATAGAATCATGCTGTGTAGGTTTTTGAACACATACTCTTTATACATATAAACTTAAAGCAGATGGAACAAAATTAGCCTAATGTTGTCGTATAATTCTTATTGTTCAGAGACATTTGTAAGAGCAGATGGAGCATTCATTCCTTTTGCTGACGATTTCGACATGGACACTGTCACTACATCTGTCAAAGGCATTGGTGAAGTTGGAGATGTGAAGATCATAGATTTGCAATCACCTATTAGTAGTCTTATTGGTAAACAAGTAATGAAGGTTGGAAGAAGTTCTGGTTTGACCACTGGAACAATATTTGCATATGCACTCGAGTACAATGATGAAAAAGGCATATGCTTCTTAACCGACTTTCTTGTTGTGGGTGAGAACCAACAGACTTTTGACCTTGAGGGAGACAGTGGAAGCTTAATTGTTTTAAAAGGTGAAAATGGAGAGAAGCCACGACCTATTGGTATTATATGGGGTGGAACTGCCAACAGGGGCCGCCTGAAACTAAAAGTAGGCCAACCACCAGAAAACTGGACTAGTGGAGTGGATCTTGGGCGGCTGCTCAATTTCCTCGAACTTGATCTCATTACAACTGATGAATCATTAAAAGGTAGGTATTATTATACTTCTTGTTTTTTGACATCACGTTTGAACACAATCACGATTGTGGTATACTTTCATTAATGTGTGTACCATCGTTAATGTTTATGAATTCACTAAATGGTACCAACTGATATAGTAAAAGCTGTATATGTGACAAATTTCTAGCCATCGTCGTGAAATGTAAGATAATTCTGGCTTGTAATACGAGAGTGGTTCTTGTTAGAAGCTGGAAAGCTTTGTGAATTGGTCTATACTTTCTATCTGCTATCTTCATGTCCTACATTCCTCCAGCAGTCCAACCTGGATATTGCTTGATTATTTTTCCACTTTGATATTTTCCGTATTTAATTGTTGTAGTTGCTGCACAAGAGCAAATAGCTGCTTCTGCAACGGTAGTTGGCTCCACAGTTGGAGATTCTTCACCTCCTGATGTAATGCTCCCAAAGGACAGCACAGAGCCTTTAGGCCTTCACATTCAACAAATTCCAGTCGAAGACAGTGCATGCGGCCCTGATATAAACTCATCACCGGTTGAAGAAGGCTTCAATGCAGGCCCAAGCATTGAACATCAGTTTATTCCTAGCTTTGACACACAGTTACCCCTTCTTCATCGGAACGACGAACAAGAAAAGCTTGAGGCGAGAAATCTATCTGCTCTGAAGCGTGGTTCTGACGAGGATATTGGATTTTCTTTGCAGTTGGGTGATAATGAACCCAAAAGAAAACGCTCAGAACCTCCATCAAGTGCGGAAGAAACAGAATGAAGCTTTGTCGTCTTGAGGTTCCACTCTACACTTTCTATCTTGAATTTAGCTTGCACATGTCATGAGATACCAACAAAAACAGTGCGATTTTCACTGCAGTCCCTTATTATAATAATTTAACACTACCTCCTTGTACCATTATAGTTTTCGCATCATCGACTAATTTTTTTTAATTGACATTATCACCTTTTTATTATTTATGAAAAAATAAAACTGAATTCATGAGCTATGAATGGGAAGTTGTAAATGAACCAAGGAAAACATTTTATTGAGGTATGATATCAAATCACATAAATACATGTAGTAATGTAGTATCATGCTAATGTATTACTCCCAATTCCAAGGAGTTGTAACTCCAGTCATTTACAGATGTACTCCTATAATTTATTACTAACAACACTTGGCATTATATACAATTTCAAGAAGTATAACTTGTAGCAGTAGATTTTGAATCAAGGATTCAAAGATCAACCCAGTGCGCATTCAACGAGTAGCGGCTGCGAATCTCCATTACAAAAGGATGCAGATATCTAAAGAGAACGTAAGAAAAACTACAAAATCCTACTTTTTATTAGGTAAAGAAGTTGCTTGAAATTTGAGTTTAATCTTTCGCAATCTATCCACGACTTCCTTCATGTTGATCCTCTCCTTGGGTGAATTGGCCAAACAATCCATAGCTAAGTGGAATACAAGAGATACGCATTGCTTCTTTCCAGAGATATTCTCAGATTCTTCCCCAATCAAATTTCTGTCAACAACATCAAGTATTGAATCATGCTCTAGTGAACTGCTAACCCAAAGTTTTAGATCCATTGCTTCAGTGAACATTTCGTCAGTTGGTCTCTTCCTCGTTAACATTTCCAGCAATAATATGCCGTAGCTATAGACATCACCAGCTGTCGATACAATTCCTTCAGTCCCATGCTCTGATTACAATAACAAAAAATTAGAACAAAATGCATTAGTCATCTCTGATACTAAAATACAATAACCTTACGTATGTGATGACACGGAGGCTGTTTCTGTAACAACACAACCTGGTGTATTAAGTTCCCACAATGCTGCAGGTTTGGAGGATGGATAAACCCCTTACGGCCTAGTGTATGTAGTTTTACCCTGTTTGAGCTGTTTCTAAATATCTGAACTAGTGGCTGTTTCGACTACTAGAATGCACGAACTCATCTTACTATATCATCACGGCCCCTTCATTCTAATACACTTGACACCAATATCATGAACTGTATAATTTAGAATAGCAGAAAAAATATTACCTGGTGCCATATATCCTACTGTAGCCAAGGTCCTGGTTTGAGCAGCAGACTCCCCTTCAGTGAAGATTTTGGCAATACCGAAGTCACCGACACGTCCCAGCATATCTTCATCCAGCAGCACATTACTTGGCTTCAGGTCACAATGAATAACTGGACTGGTACAATCGTGATGGAGATATTCCAGAGCACATGCAATATCTATCGCAATATTTAATCGCTGTGACAAGTCTAGAATGTGGTTTGAGAAATACAACCACTTCTCCAAGCTACCATTAGGCATATACTGTAGCACCAGGGCTCTGAAATCCTTGTTGCTGCAAGAAGTGATTATTTTTACTAAATTACGATGACGGATGCTGCGTAGTACTGCACATTCAGTGTCAAAGCTCTTCGATCCTTTTTCAGACTGCATCTGGAAGACTTTTACTGCAACAGTCGATCCATCAGAAAGGGTACCTCTATATACAGTACCAAAACTTCCAGCTCCTAGTAAGTTGTTTTCACTGAAGGAATCTGTAGCTCGGAGAATTTCCTGATATGGAATGCCCTTCATTTGAGAAGACACAGAAACCTCATCATCTGCTGTCCTAATATTTCTCTTCTTTCTTATTAATAACAAGCATATGGTCAAGAGGACGATGACAAAGATGATAGGAGGTAAAATGAATTTCATCAAAGAAAGAACACTTCTCTTCGATTTAGTCCTACATGGAGGAACTTGCAGCCTTGGCACTCCACATAAAGCAAAATTGTGCATGAAAGATTGAGCAGTCAAATTGGAGAATGTACCTCCTGTTGGAATTACTCCTTCCAATCTATTAAAAGAAACATTGAAGTACTTAAGATACCTTAGAGCCTCGAGTGATTGGGGGATGATCCCGGACAAATTGTTCTGGGACAAATCAAGAAATTCTAGACCTACCAAGTCCTTCAAAGACTCAGGAATGACCCCTTGGAATTGGTTATGCGCAAGAGATAATTTAGCAAGTGATTGGGATTTACCAATGGAACTTGGAATCTGACCAGAAAACTGATTCCAAGATAGATCTAATTCTGTGATTTCCGTGAGCTTTTCAATATTTGAAGGTATAGCACCACTTAAAAAATTGGAGGATAGGTTTAGCAATATGAGATCATTCAAGTTCCAGAAATCAACAGGTATAGAAGAACTTAATCTATTGGAATCTAAGAAAACTCTTCTCAAGGAATTTAGTTTAGCCAGACATGCTGGAATCGATCCATTCAGCATATTGTGACTGGCGTATATATCTCCCAGGTCTCTTAGCTGACAAAGAGATTCCGGAACATGCCCTTCAAGCCTATTATATTCAAGATATACTCGCTCCAGATGTTCCAAATTCCCAAGTGTTGTTGGTATCTTCCCCGTCAACTCATTGCTGTCTAAATACAAGCCTCGCAGATTGATCAGATTTCCAATTTCAATTGGAATAGTACCCTTGATTTTGCATCCGAATGCTCTAAACAACTGAAAAGCAGTGGAAAGATTTCCTATTGATGCTGGTAGGATGCCATTTAACTGATTTAGTGACAACTCCACCATAGTCAACTGTCGGCAATTCGTTAAGGAAGAGATGAAACTCAGTTCCTTTCCAGGATTATCCCCTGTCAAATTATTTTCTGGAAGAAAAATTCGCCGCAGTTGTCCTAACTGACCAATTGTGATTGGTATAGGACCACTGAAGGAGTTGCTACTCATTTCAAGGATAGTAAGTTTAGAAGAATTTGAAATAGAGTCGGGGATTGGCCCGCTAAGTCTGTTACCACCCAAGTATATCTCTTCAAGGTTAATAACCCCCCAAACTGATGGGAGATGGCCCACAAATTGATTTGCAGCGAGGTCCATGAACTGGAGTGATGTTATGTTGAATATGTTCGACGGAATGAGACCGAAGTGGCCATTCCCTTGGACGCTGAGTTTCTCAAGATTTAGTCTGCCAATCTCATTAGGTAATACACCTGACATGTAAGAATTTCCATAGATCAGAAATCAAGTTTAAATGTCTAGTATGGAATGAATTTGACTACCATGAGATTTATCGTAGTGAAATAAGTTGAAGAAACTTATACAACCAGGAGGCAGAATATATTTAACAAACTAGTCGTATTTTCTGATTTTACAACAAAGTATCCTACAAAAATACTGAGAATGAAATCTGAAGCTCTCATATCGAGAGCCTCACTTCTTGGCCATAGTTAGTCCTTTAGATGTCAATTTTTCCTAATCTCAAGATGGAGCCACAGAAAAGAAAAAATGTTAAAGAGATGCACACAATTAGGTAAAGTAATTAACATAATACATGAGCACCAAATATTTGTTCAGACCTGAAGACAGTGAAATGCCCAATTGTACCTGTCAAGTTGTTTCGGCCAATATATAGATGTTTGAGCATGGTCAGGTTTCCAACATCTTTAGATATGCCTCCGGTGAAATAATTGAACGACAAGTTTATTATTCTAAGCTTTTTGCATTTCCACAAATTTGATGGAACAGGACCAGTTAGAAGATTATTTTTCAGAGAGAGCTCCTCAAGGACAGACTGGCTGCAATTGTTCATTGACGGGCTACCTGAAAGGTTGTTATTATCTAAACTCAGAGACATCAAAGAAGGCATATTGAACAACAGCGATGGAATTTGCCCAGCTAAAGATCCATTATCAATGTTCAGGTACACCAACTGCGTCAGATTGCATATCTCCTGTGGGATTCCACCTGAAAGGATGATAAAAATGAGAAAGTATACAGAATCAACCTACAACTCTAAATATACGAAGGTTAAGCCTCTTCTGGTGTGAAGTACTCACATATGTAGTTATCTGACTGCATATATTGAAAATTCGTAAAATGCCAGTTTATACAATTGCGATGGACAATCAACTAGAATTCCATAATAAGTACGGAAAAAACTATCCCTTGGAAAATATTCCCATAACAGTTCAGTATATGGTAATAGATGGAGAATGATGTTTGATTGAGTGGATTGACAAACAAGATGACTAACAGGTTAATCTTTCTAGCAAATGTAAAACAAAGATTTAACTCACCTTCGAAAACATTTCCACCAATGAACAATCTTTGGAGTAGAGATATTTCACCGATTTCTTTGGGCAAACTTCCTTTAAACTGGTTATAGGACAACGACAAAAGCTGGAGATTCCTGCATCTCTGTAAATTTGATGGGATCTGGCCAATGAGTTGATTTTGTGAGAGAGCAAGGCCACTGAGTGCAGGAAGATGATCACACACATCATCAGGTAAGCTTCCTGACAAACTGTTGGAGGTGAAATCAATGCTTGTTAAGGAAGATATGTTGAAGATTCTAGGTGGTATGGATCCTGTGAGCTTGTTATATCTTAGATAAATTGATGTAAGCCTTGTCAAGTTACCCATCTCAGTAGGGATATGACCTTCTAGGTAGTTGTTATTCAGCATCAATGCTTCAAGCGTTGATATGTTCCCCAGAGAACGTGGAATAGAACCTGAGAAATTGTTAAAATCAAGAAACAAATTCTCTAGTCTCGGCATCAATCCAAGCCATGATGGTACCTCCCCCACAAACATGTTAGACCCCAGATCAAAGTAACTTATTCGTCTCAATTTCACCAACTCGCCTGGAATGTATCCAGTCAAATTGTTCGAGTTAAGACGCAATGCTCTCAGGAATGTGAGGTTGCCAAGATCTGGAGCGATGGTTCCCTCCAGACCATAGTTAGTTAGATTCAAGGCGACAACCCTTTGATTTTTCACGCCACATGAGACACCAATCCAGTTGCAAACAGAGGTGGTGGCTGACCAATTCGAGGACAAACTATTATATGGGTCTGCGGTGATTTGCCTTCTGAATGCCAGAAGGGCAGATTGATCAGTGCTTAAATTACGAACAAGACTGCTTGAGCAAAGCATGAGGCAATTTAGTAACACGATAGCTTTCGCGAATATAAAACAATTTACTGAATTCTCCATCCCTCTTGATCAAGGACACTAGAATCTTTTCTGCACACTTGATCAAGTGATGTTCGCTTCTCATATAGAAGTTGCACGAACAGTAAGAAGTTGAAACTTCATGCAGAAGAAAGAGACCCTCTGCAAGTAGTACATCCATTAGATGATATCTACTTTAAGTGAAATATAATTCCTTTCAGACATAGTAGGCCATGCGGACAATTTAAGTCCAAGAAAGTGACCAATTAACCATCAACAAAAGCCAGTAATATCTTCTGGCCTGGAAGTCAATTTCCATTTTTTGACTTTCTATCTTAAAACAAATTATTTATACATAATATGGCTAGTGGAAGGAGTCGTCGAATGATTGAGATAATCGTCAAGTGGATATCTCATTTATGATACTTAAGTTGTTAGTTGGACCTTTGGCAGTTATGAATTACTCAATTGTGGGGTTCACTTGAACATGTTGAAAGATGATTAGCAAGCAGTACCAGCACTCTCGATTCTGCGGGGAGACTTCAAGTCTTTATATGTGCAGACAAACACATTCAATACATATTAAATTTTCTTCGATCATCCACTCGATAGTTGATAAGTCAAGGCCGTGTAATTAATACTTACGGCTGCTACCATTAATTGTGCTAACCTTGGTAAGGATATATCAAGAGAGCTGGGTGACCGCCTTCGGATTTGGGTTTGGTTTAACGTGGCCTCTTCATCAGCCTCAGAAAATCAATCAACTCGCCTTTCATGTGCTAACCTTGGTACCTCTCTCGCCAGCATGTTGTATCCCAGGTCTAATGTAGCTACTCTTTTCAGATTGATCAATTCCTTCGAATGAAGCCAGTGAAAGTGTTATTGCTAATACGCAATGATGTCAGGAATAATGTGAGGTTTCCAAGCTCTGGAGCAATGGCACCCGCTAGACCATAGTTAGCGAAATTTAAAGGCAACGACACTCTGCTGATTCACATCACAGAATACACCGGTCCAGTTGCAGATAGAGGTTGTTGTCGACCGATTTCTGGATAATATATTGAACGGGTCTGAAGTAATAAGGCCTCTAAACGCAACGAGCACAGATTGATCGAGCACAGATTGATCTGGTTACCAAATTATGGACAAAGCTGCATGAAGAAGATATTACCCAATTTAACAACAACATAGTTCCAGCAAAAGCAAATAACGATATTGAATTCCCATTTCCTTATCAAAAACTAGAGGACCTAAGAGATCATATATCCTCATACACACTTCACTAAAATACATTGCCATCTCATATAAGTAAAAATTCATAAAATATTCTCAGATAATATTTTAACGTCTACCTCAAAAAGAGAGACTAAAGTGAGTTCAACAAAATAAAATTTTTATTTCAACGAAAGAGACTCCTTTCAATGCATGTCTTCATATATTTCGTGTGCCACGTAGGTATGTTTTCGATTCAACTCAAGTCGAAAAAACCAATCGAAGCGAACCAAAATTTTACCGCAATGGTATGAAAAATCCAAAACCGACAAAAATATTCGGTTTCGGTTTTAGCATAAACCTGCCCGAAACCAACTAAACCGACTATATATTTTGTTTCAAATATTTATAATTTTGATACTTTTTAAAACTTTACTCAATTTTTCATGTGGACTTTGTGTAATTTGAAACCATGCACTTTAATTTTTTTATTATTATAAAAATGAAAAACCGCCGAAACCGAATCAATTTTGCATCGACATCAACCGAACTCATTCAAAACGAATTAATTTTTAACTAAATCGGTTCATGTAGTTAAAAAAACCGATATCAACGGTTTCACACAAAAAACTCATGAAAAAACAACCGAACAACAAAACATCCATAGTGCGAGGCTGATGGTTTATTTTAGGGTTAATGGCGACAAGAAGCACCTATGCTTACCAGGGGGCAGGGGCGGACCTAGGGGTGGGGGGTCATAGGTCCATGAGTTTTATTACAGTATTAAAAATATTGGAAGAATAACAAGTAATTATATAGCTAAATTGGTAATTGGCCCCCCTTGAAACTAGAATGAGGCAGGTTCGAATCCCACAAAGTGCTCTGTCTTCTTATTTCTTGTTCTTTTGTTCTTTCTTATGAAATTTGACCTCATTATTTTACTTCATTTTAAAAATGGTCTCTCCTTTATTTTTATCCTGGTTTGCCCCTTATTTTACTTCATTTTAAAAATGGCCCCTCTTTTATTTTCATCCTGGTTTTGCCCTTGATGCTTACAAGATATTTTCCAGTCCATCACTTATGTTTCATAACTCCTTGCAAATCACTTATATTTCAATATCTTCCAATTAAATTGTTATTTTTTGTAGATACTTTTTAAAAAATTAATATTTCTTTTAACGAGATAACCACAAATTATCAACCAAATGGACAGATATAGTATAATATATCTCTCAATAACTTTACATGCACAATTTTGTCATAAACAATTAGATTGTTAGTTTTGTAAATAATTTTTAAATTCAATATTTTCTTATAACAAGATAACGACAAATTCTCAACCAAATGGACAAATATAGTATGTAATATATCTCTCAATAACTTTAAATGCACAATTTTTTAATATAGTAATTAATTTAGCATTATATTGCATGACTATTATTGTGTCATCAATATTGTAACTAAACAAATATTAATTCGCAATATTCAGTATGCAGGATAGTTAGTATATATGTGTGGATGAGGGCCTTAGCTTATTATTAAGCGTTTAAACATGAAGATGATTGATTTCACGAACAAAATTACATTACTTCTCTGTCTACTTATCATACAATCACCTAATGTTTATTCATCAATCATCTTTCAACAATTCAAAATCGCTATAGACAATGATATGAGTAGTGGACTAACATATCGTTGTGAAGTGTCGGATGGACAATACGACAGTGGTGCAATAACATTGAAGCCAGGAGAACGAGCCCCCGTTTGGACAATAAACCTTAAATGGAGAGGAGATGTTTATGCTACATGTCATATCTTCACCTTCAGTGGTCTACATCAACATCTTAAGGTATTTGATGAACGTGAAAGACAAAATTGTGATGATAATCATTTTTGTAGTTGGTACTTACATGATGATGGGATATATCATTGCCCAATTTCTGATTTTCACTGTGGTGGTCAGCAACTTCAATTATGGTATCATTGGGAACGTAGTATGTAGCTAGTGTTGTATAATTTGATGAATACTTGAATTTTATATATTCTTCATATGTGGTTAACTTAAGAATCAAACATCGCTTACATAGTTACATTCAACTACTAGCACTCGAAATTATTTGAATTTGAATAATAGTGAGTGATCAAAAGCAAACTCCAATAGAATGTAATAGATTATACAAAAGAATTTTTATATATACATGTTTAGCAAATGTTGGCGTGGTGTCTTGTATTCAACAAGGATGAGCAACGGGCGAGTCGGGCGAGTTCTAGACGGGTTTGAATCCGCCCGTTAACATTGGGGTGGGTTTTGTTTTTATATAACACCCGCGGTTAATCCTGCGGGTACGAGTTTTCTAAAATATCCGTATATTTAGAGAAAAAACTCACCCGCAGGTTTTGGGTTATTTAAACTACAAAAGAAAACCTGTCCGATGTCGGGCGGGTTTTACAAATATTGCTCGTCCCTATTTAACATTATATTAAACCACCCAATGCATGACAAATTCAACGGTTGAAAGCTTTTTTTTAGAAATGTCATTGTGAATGACCTTATACCCATTAGATTATATCTTCTTGCCCCAGAAAAAAATCTTACGTCAAGATCTTGGCAACTTTTAGGGCTGCTTTATATCGAGCCATATCGAGCTGACCAGTAACTCAGACTCCAATCAAGCAAACTAACAATCATCAAGCAGCAGTATAAACATTTATTACATTATGACTTTCAAAACTCATTTATGAGATTCGAGCATGGTGTTTATCGAGTCAATTAGGACATCGTTGATCAAAATGGTTAGGAGCAAAATACGCATTTGTTGTGTTTACGACATTAAATGTGATGTATACATAGGTTCTGCTAGCAAATGAAGTCCCCTTAAGGCATCGATTAAGATAATTTCATTTGAAGCTATAGAAGATTTGCATTTGAAATTAGATATGAAAATAGTTTTTAAATATATTACCTTATATGCTCTCGCATGTTATATATTAATATTACCTTATATATATATATATATATATATATATATATATATATATATTCAAAGTTTTCGAACGGAGTATAACATTATATAGTAATTAAATATTGTAACACATGTTTCCCACTGTTTCACCGTTCAAACAAGATATGTTTTATTGTGTCCCACTCCATTACACATGTTTCAAAAAGTGTTCTACTTGGTCATTCCGGTACTAAGGACGTTAAGTTTGACTTTTGAAGGCAAATAGCAGAGGGCAAAATTGTCATTATCAGAGACCATTCCTCCAACGTCTTAACTTGAAAACTATCTATTGATCCCAAAAATATTGAAGTCTTAAATTTTTTATTTTGGCCCCAGAAGTTCTAAAAATTATATTTTGGGTCCCTCCTAAAACTTATTTTTGGCCCAAACCCATCTATTAGTAACGAAAACGCTAAATTGTGGACTAAATAAGAGCCATGTGTATACTATCAGACACTATATCTGCAACACTACCACTTATTGGAATAAAATTAAAGTAAAATTTGATTCCACTTGCTAGACTATTGCTACAATTAAGTTCATATATTTGAATTAATCAATTAAATAATATTTAATTGTTATATTATCTTTCAATTTAGAATACAGGGAATAATTAATAAATAAGAAGACCTCAAAAATGGCTCTGTCACCATTATCCATCTCAATTGTAGTTGATAGGCTTGGTACATATTTCCAACAATAAACCAACAAAAACTATAATACTTTATTTAATTTGAAATCAGCACTTTAATTTTTTATTATTATTACAAAAATGAAAAATCGATTGAACCGAATCAATTTTACATCAAAACAGACATCAATCGAACTGACTCACAACGAACTAATTTTTAATTGAATCGGTTCATATAGTTAAAAAACTGATATGATTGGTTTCACATAAGAAACTCCGGAAGAAACAACCGATCAACAAAACATCCATAGTGCCATTTTGATAGTATATTTTTTGGTTTATGGCGGCATGAACCCCTTATGCTTACAAGATATTTCCATCCCATCAGTTATGTTTCATAATGTCCTTATCAATAACTTGTATTTCAATATGTTCCATTTAGATTGTTATTTTTGTAAATACTTTGAAATTCAATATTTTCTTTTAACAAGATAACCACAAACTATCAACCAAATGGACAAATATAGTATAATTATCTCTCAATAACTTTCAATGCACAATTTTATCATATCAATTAGATTGTTATTTTTGTAAATAGTTTTTAAATTTAATATTTTCTTTTAACAAGATAACAACAAATTCTCAACTAAATGAACAAATATAGTATAATATATCTCTTAATAACTTTAAATGCACAACTTTGTATTATGTGGCTAGCTAGTTATTATATTACTCACTCCACTTCTTTTTATTACTAATAGATTTTTGAGGAGTTCGTGTCAAATTTTAATAAACGGTTAAATTCTATTCATTTATGTGAAAAAATATAAAATTGATATCATTATATTCGTTTTGAACAATATATTCATAATATCATCTTGTTATTATTTTCTATAATGTATATATACAAGTAATTGAGTAGCAAAATTGAATATTGAATAACGTCAAATCTATATTAATAAAATGGAGAGAATAATAAGATCGTTTAATGTCTAAAACGGAGTATTTGATAAACTCTTCTATGTTCATATTATCGGAATTAATCAACAATTAATCGTTTAAAATGCTGAAAATTGAATATTTATATATTTACTAAAAATACAATTATCATAACATTTTCACTTATAAAATTGTAACGTATAGGTACTCAACCGTTGCCTCCCGCTATAAACAAACACAAAAAAGGTAACAGAAAAAAAAACTTCCCTCCTTTTCCACACAAATTTTGTCTATATATAAACTCAAACATTTTTTACTCTTCAACACACCTAAATATTATCTCCCTTGAAAATTTATTCTTGAATGGAGAATATGAACGATTTGTACGGCCAAATGCCTACTCTTTCCAGAAAGAGATCACGAGATGAAGCTAACCACCACCTCATCTCCGCTAATCAATTTGGTTTTTGTGGCCAAGATTTTTCTTCATATATATATCGAGACACACTCGAAGCTGATCGCTTCATAACACATCATGTATGTAACGTTAATACTTTATACTCCTTCCAACTAATGTTTTGTATGGATATGTTGATGATGTTTGATATATCGAAAGTGTTAATAGGAGAATCGAACTAACAGTTCTATAATTATTGATGTGAACAGATGGAGAAGGTGAGATTAGAAGTTGAGCATCGTCGGAAGAGACATTTTAGAAGAGTAATAGGTGGCATTCAAGCAAAGATGATGAACAAATTAAAAGCAAAAGAAGAAGAGATCCAAAAAGTCAAATTACTAAACTGGACATTAGAAGATCGCATAAAAACATTGTGCATTGAAAATCAAATGTGGAGAGAATTATCACAAGCGAACGAGTCAAAGGTCAACGCTTTACGAAACAATCTCCAACAACTTCTTGCAATAGGCCAAGAAGATGAATCATCATGTTGTGGGAGCAGTGATGACGTGGACAGGCGCACGTTAGAGGGTGGAAATGTGGTTGATGTTAGCAGATTTAACGGAGGAGTTAACGGAAGTTGTGAGAGTAGTAGGGTTTGTAGAAGGTGTGGGAAAGAGGAAGCTTGTGTGGTGTTGTTGCCATGTAGGCATCTCTGTTTATGCGCAGTTTGTGGAGTGTCCGTACACGTTTGTCCATTTTGCAATTGTGTACCAAATTTTAGCCTTCATGTCAATATGTCCTCTTGAATTTTTAAACTCGTTTTTTAAATCAGTCGAATCATATCATTCATTTGTAAAGTAGTAACTTCCAATTATCCGAACTGGCTCTCCCTCATTGTCCATAACTCTCTAATTCTCTCGCGGTGAGTAGTTTTAGTAAAACACTTGGGACTCATCAAAGTAACCGTTAGTAAGAAACACTAACTGTTGTTAGATTCGTGACATTCACTTTTAAATTTTTTAACGTGAAGGGATTGGACGATTCTGTTTGGACGGTTTGAACAGCAAGAAGGGGTGTTGTAATTCGTTTGTGAGTTGAATAGTTAGCACAGTGAAGTTTATATTTCCAAGATGTTCGTGTAGTAACACGGTCTACTAGGTTTGTTTCCGTTTTGGAGTGTACAAGTGAGATTGAATAGTAATTAGGTAGGTGATAGTTGAGTAATAGAGATGAAAAAGGTGGATTGAGAGTTGAGAGTTGAGAGTTGAGATAGACGTGTAGGATGTGGGCAAATGTCTGAGTTGGTTGTTGGTGTGTAGCACTAAGCACTAGGAGATGTGATGCCCACTTTAGCTTCAACATTGGGTTTGGATACAGTACTATGTCTAGATTTACTCCACAATTGTACCTATGAGTAGCTTATGATTATTGATTTTTCTTTCTTTTTTATACTATTATAGTAGTAGTAATATACTTTTTGAAACAAAAAAAAAGTGTACACTCATTAAGTATTTTTTAAATTGTCTTAATATGAGAAATTTTTATGGACTAAATGATAATTTCACCCATTTTTTTGGACTATTTTGACGATTTACTCGTTTCAATATTAATAAAATTATGTATGATTGAGCTTTGGTAGGATAGACTAGATATATAGAAAGCCATTGATGTTACTCCTATTTCTTTCATGTAGATACTCGTAAACCGTAATAGTTACACGTTGAGTGTGTATTATAAGACATTCATTTAGTTTTTGACTAAACAAAAAAAAATGTTAATGAACAAAAATGCAAAATTAAACTCATAATCTCAAGGATATAAAAATTATTTATTCCATCAACTTTGTTTCCTGGTGTGAGTTACAATTCATTAAATTTATGTAGTTGATGCCACTTAAATTTGGGTAAAATCAATAGATGGAACAGGAAATTGTGATGAATAGACCCACAAATACTAGTAAAAATAATGTAGTCTTGCCCATTGAATGGAGGAGTTACAACAAGTTTTTTGGTGTGATGTTTCGTCACTTTGATTAATATTTTCACAAATGCTAATGAAAATATATATTTCAGTGTAGATCTATGTGGTCATCATAAATGTTATTTATTAAATTCGAGATTTGAATATTAGTTTCATGTTTATAAGGAAGTTAGAATAACAACAGTAGTGTGACTCACGAGTTGGCTCATTGAAATTACGGTTCGGAACAACAAGCTTTTTGGTTTGATGTTCTGCACATTATTTCACCTACTCTTTTAGAGGATTATAATAATTAGCTTCTTTTATTATATTAAATATATCTATATTATTGGTTGATCATTTTGTAATAATTCTTATTGTTGAAAAAAAATAGAGGAGCCACGCCACAAGGTTTACATGCCTGCGACAAAAATTGGCGGTGTCGTGTGTTGAATTTAATACTCGTAATAATCGAAGCTTGAGCTGATTGATGCTTGACATCTATTTTTCCATTGTGGCTGTGTATATCATCATGTTGTTAATAAAATTGTGCATAATTCTCGAGGGCGACCCACCATCTCCTATTTCCTTCATTAGTCATTTGTTTGGTCCAACCATAATTAACTTTGGAATTTTATATACACAACCACTAAAATTGCAAAATTATTGTCAATGGCCCATTTAATTTATTTAATGGGTGGTTTTAATTATTTAATTGCTTTTCTAGTAGTGCCGAATGTATAAGCAATATGACACATAAGACATTCCTTTAGTTTTAAACTAACTAGTAATAAGCACATATCCATAGGAAATAATTGAGTGATAATGGAGGAGATTTAAGTTGTTGAAAAGAAAATAGTACTCCCTCCATCCCTAATTGATAGAGAAACTTTCCTTTTTTAGAAATCTCATAATTGGTTCCTCTCTTGATTAATTGTGAGTTAGTTGAGTGGAGGGAAAATTTGGATATGATGAGACAAATTTAAAATTTTATTAAAATGTGTACAAAGTCAAGCATCCCTATCAATTAGGAATGGAGGGAGTAATCATTTTTTAAGAGTAGTATCAACCCCTTAATTACATATTAAGTGAAAATTATAGTAAATGTATGCTCAAATAGATAGGTTATTTATGGGTTTATGTATATCTGTGTCAATATGTTACATAATTGAAAAGTATGACTAGTAATAAACATTTAGAATAAACTCCCTCCAATTCAGAATAGTTGTCCCTTTCGAGTTAATTGAATAGCATGGTTGATAAGAGTCTATGGGGTTCCATTCTAAAACCAATTGACAATAGAGGGAGTAACCCAAGATCTTATATATTAACCCGGGAGGACATCGACTTTCGATGTGGGATGTGCATCTTAACACTCCCCCTCACGTGTAACCCAATCATCGGCAGAACTTTCATCGCCGGTATTAATTGCTGGAAACAACATCGGCGGGTTACACGTGCCTCAATAACTCGGGTCTGACTCATGATACCGTGATAAGAGTCTATGGGGTTCCACTCTAAAACCAATTGGAAATAGAGGGAGTAGCCCAAGATCTTATATATTAACCCGGGAGGACATCGACTTTCGATGTGGGATGTGCATCTTAACAATGGTGAAAAGTACACTTACTAGTAACGAGAATTTCTCGGTTCAAAACTCATCTCATCGCGAATTATATATTTTTTTTTAATCTTTTTTACATATGGAAATAGATCTTTGACATTCAATTACTCTTTAATTACATTATAACAAAGTTTTAAAAACTAATATTATGAAAGTAATTTAAAGATGAGTCCAACTATATAAATATTATATTTAAAATAAGTAATAATAAATAATCGATAGTCAAAGTTCAATTTAAAAGAAAATTAAAGGACATCTATTTTAGATTAAAGGTAGTATAACAAATAAGAAAATTATTCAAGAACTACTGTTAAGATATAATCTAACATTAATATAATGTGTGATAGGCATGCCAAAGTAGAATTACGATTGAAGACCATACATTGCACCTTGAAGTCATTTTATAGAATGAAGAGGATAATCTCCTTTATATTCTAATTTTCAACCAATGTCTCATAAATGTATAAGTAGAACTAAACATTTGCCTTATATCATTTTGATATTTTATCCATCTCAAGTCATCATCTTTAGAAGCTCATATTTTCATCAATGGTTATCCGATTGACTTTATCTTGATGTCTATGTAAAGCTCTCCTATATAATTTTTAGAGATCCATAACTTACCCCGGGCGTAGACATGTTTTTGATCCGAAATATTGAACAAAAAGCTAGTTTGTACCCATATTTTCATGATCCATCACTTTCAAAGGTGTCGGAACAATTTCTCTTGCATCTTGGAAGAGTAAATAAATGGGTTTTGTTTTTTACATTTGATCTATTCATATTCACGTTTCTTTTTTTATACTTATACTTTTGATATTTATTAGTATATAATTGTATTTAGATTTATAGTCAAATATGGTGATATATGAAAGTTTTAAATGTAATTATCAATGGTTGGAAACTTGGAATATAGAGATAAATCATAAATGTACCCAACTGTCTATAAACGATGTAAAACCGCAAAAAGTATCCAAATAAGATGAGAGGCCCAATAAGTCCCATTGATTACGCCCAAATTCATCTTTTAGTCCATGTCTTACCATAAAAGATTAAGCCAGTTTCCGGGTTAAATCCGTCAACATAGCCCAGCCCCCAAACTCGCAACTCTTATTTAAATATTTATAATACCATTATTGTTACTAAAACTATTCATATAATTGTTATTATTATTATTATTAGTATCACTCCTACAAATATTACTCGTATTATGTAATTAGTAACATAATTGTTATTAATATTACTATTACTATTATTGGTGAAAATGAATCGAATATATCTTCTCAAATTTGAATAATATTCAAATTCGAATATTGTCGGATATGAATCAAGCTCAAATAAGATTTTTTTACTCTAGTGGTAAACAAAATATGATTGCCTTATAATTATATTCGAAAACCCTTCATCTGCCTTCGTAGTGTTTCAGCTCCCACTATGTGGGATTTCCATTCTTGTCGGCGATTTCTAACACTATGTGGGACTTCTGAGAGTTTTAACACAATGTCGGTGATCGGAGCTTAGACTTCCATTTGCTTAATTTAGAATGTTTCAGTTTTAATTTCTATCCCACTTCTATCGTTTGAGAAAATAAAATTAAAATAAAAACTTTCTATTATGCTCATATCGAGTTCAAACAAAATGCTCTATTGGATTTGAATTCAAATAGTTATACAATTTTTTTTATCAAATTATATGAAAGTATGCATGTATTGTCTAATTATATTTCAAGTTAAAATGGAAGAATATTGAATCGAACTCGAATCTCGATAGGGTTGTATAGAATCGATTTCGAACTCAAATTTAATACTCAGATCCATTACGAATACTAATTCGAATATTTATATGTAAATTACAACTTGATTATTGTTATTATTACTGTCAGTATTACTCTAATAAATAATATCATTTCCACCGGCCTTGTTATAATAATCTTCGAATATTGTTATATCAAATCGATTTAGCTCGTTTCCACCCTTATTATGGTTACTTCTATTATGCTACCTATTATATTATTGTTATTATTACTATAATGATAACTCTAATATACAATATTATTATCCCTATTATTAATACTAGTATTACTCTTATTATTATAACTATTATTATTAGTACTACTACCACTACCATTATTATAATTATGATTATTAATAGTGCTATTATTATTAATATTATTAGTATTATTAGTAATCCGGGTAATATTTATATTATTATTCTTATCATTATCATAATTATTATTACTTGTTATTGCTATTATTATTACTATTGTTATTATTGCTATTATTATTGTTATTAGTATTCGTATTGCTATTATTATTATAACATTATATTGATTCTTTTTATATATAGTTTTTGGGTTTTTCTAGAATGTGCCATTAGAGTAACGTTAAGATCGAATAGGGGAAAATAATCAGTAATTAATTTTCATATACTATTTAATATGATAAGATTTTTTAAATATGTTACTTTGTGAGCTTATTTATATTAAATTTTATTTTTATATTTAAAATGCTTAACATATGCCTTGCTGCACATTCTAAAAAAGACTCATAATGTGTATATACTCATAAATAAACAAAGATATGCGTAAAGTTGGTAATAGAATTCAGTTTAAATATTTTTCCTTAAACTATTACCAAACATCTAATTATTTTTGATATTCAGATTTAAATTTCCAGTTTTTAGTTTCCCATATTCATACTTCAAATTTCAATTTTCAAAATTACTAACAAACTTGTCCTAAGTATTATAACAAACTTGATGAGTTAATCAAATAGCCTAGTGAAAAAGGCTGTTGCTAATGACCAGAAGGTCTAGGTTCGAAACTCATTTTATAGCTAATTTACAAAAAAAAAATGTATTAACAAACTTGTCTTAAGTATTTAATTTGACTAACAACTCTAAGAAACATTAGAGTAATCGAATAGCCTGGTAGAAAAGGCTCTCGCTAGTGACCAAAAGGTCCTAGGTTTGAATCTCACCTCATCGCTAAATTACAAAAAAAAAAAAAAAAAAACTCTAAGAAACATGAATGCAATAATGTCTTTTCATTAACATAGAAAGTCAATAACGAACTTTTAATGGAAAAACATACTCTAAATCATCAAAATTAAACTATTTTAAGGTTAACCGAAATGAGATATTTTATAGTAATTGAGAATTTGAAATTGTTGTTTAATCTTGATATTGCACCATTATTTTATTAGATATTTCTTTCCATTTTATTACTATACATTACTCCCTAGTAAATACTCAATTAAATAAGCACCATGGTCAATTAAAATAGAAATTATGACAAAATGATCACATTCATTAATCCTTTTTGGTACTATCATCATACTATTAGTAAAAATATATGAAAGCATTCATTATCATCATTATACGATGGACTATACATGGAGAATCCTTAAAGTCTCTTGTAATAACACAATGATTTCAATTTGTGTACTCATGAATCATAATTAAATGTGAGAAATTAATCACAGCGGTTGCTAGTGTTTCCTCTTCCTAATAGCACTCGCATTAGTCCCCATATTAATTTTTTTATTTTGGGTTTTTATTTGTATATTTTAGCAACTTTCTTATTATTCACACTAACTTAAAAATTTTAATTTTCAAATATCAATGTTTTTCTTATATTGCCAATAACTATACTTTTCAAATTTCATGTGTGATTTAAAAAAGTTGTTAATAAACTTCATTATTTCTTCTTTTTTATTCAAACAAATTTAAAAGCTTTTCACCATCAAATTAAATGATTTTTATAACATCAATATTTTAATGAGAAATTAATCATTAATAATATTTTATGGGAAGAAATTATCATATTGAATGTAAAGTTAATGAAAAGATTACTATTTTGATATCTTGCGTTAAATATTGTATAAAAGATGAAATTTTTGCGGGAACATGAGATGAAAAACTGCAAATTTGGTCGGAATAGGAGATAAAAGAATGGAAAAATGTAACCGCAGAATGAGAAGCGTATAAAATTAGGGGACCAAGGAGGAGAGTGTAATTATTTAAAGTGCCAACTTATTTTTAAAAGGCTGAAAAAATAGCATTTTTTACATTTTTAGTAAATTAATTCTTTATTACTCTATGATTTTGAGAGTAATGATATGAATGCTCTAAGCATTTATTGCAAGTTTGCAACCTTTATTGACGGCCCAATATTTAATTATCACACTAATTAATTTCCTCATTAAAAATTTACTCCACAATTATTAACCAAGTGATCAATATGAACATAATTCTTCATTTTCCATAATTATTCATACACTAACTCCTCACGTACCTATATAATAACGCATCATATTTACTCACTTTGCATTCTCCATTTAATATAAATTTCCCATCTCTTTGCTCTCTGTTTCTCGTTCTTTCTACTATCATTTTCTTTTCTTGAAAAACCAACATAACTATATAATCATATTCATATTTTTTGTATGCAAGAAAGTGTTATGGCAACTAAAATTAGCTCAATTATGATGCAAATGAAGGGTGGTGATATGGATGAATCTTCAAAATCGAGAGTGGGGCTTGTTACTATGGATTTGCTTGGTGGGTATTGCAAAGTCGACTCTCAAGAATTGGACCTTGATCTTCATGTTCCTTCTGGTTTCGAAAAGCGTCTCGATATGAAGGTATGATGATATGATCTTGTATGTTCTTCATTTCTTGTGTTATGTTTTGTTAATTTATCTTGATAGCTTTGTTTGAAATGAAGAAAAGGATTGAAGTTTTGTTTGCTCTGTTTTGTTGGTTCTAGTATTGATGATCGTCCAGACGACAACTAAAAAACGGAGGGAGTATTTACATGAACTTATTGAGTTGCATGTTTAATTCAGTTTATTATGCTATTTTTACAATTATAAATATTGAATACGAACGGATTTTAATCAAATGATTTTCTTTAATTAGTGATGAAGTGAGTTTCGAACCAGTATGATTATGATTAAATTTCTTGATTGATAAAAATTGAAGTTTACTGTAAAATATATATTCATGAGTTATTAACGTTGTGGAAATTATGATTAATTGGAGGATGGAGTACCTATACAAAAGCGTTTCACCTTTCATGCAGATCAGCCATCAATGAATAATTAATGTGAAATTTATAAGATCGATACTAATGATCTTTCTTCATCATGAAGGCTTTTGATATTATTCTATCGAAGAATATTTAATTTATTGTATTTTAGTGAATACGCCATCAGTGATTTCTTTCTTTAATGTCATATACATTTAGTTAAGATATATTGTGTGCTTGTAACGGATTAATTGTAATGTTGGCATGATCGTTTGTTTTTCAATGTCGTTAGCAAGAGCTTGTTATGGATGCATTGAGATATGTTGTTGTTGCCCGAGTGTCGTTGTTATACTAATGTGGTATTCCTTATTGCAGTCCGGAAAACTCTATCTGCATAAATGCAACTCAGAAAACTACTCTTCTTCAACTTCAGAACCGAAACAAACGGATCATCAAATGCGCGCAAAGTTTGATGATCTCAACTACCCACCGGTTTCAAAGAAGCCGTTGAACCTTTTGGATGCAGAGACCTTAGACTTGAAACTGGTTCTATCAGCATCCTCGTCCCCATCATCGGCTTCTTACCAAAGTGTGTGCACCCTCGACAAGGTGAAGTCTGCCCTCGAAAGGGCAGAGAAGGAAACAAAAAGGAAGCGGTCATTGTCAATTACAACATCCAAATCATCATCATCGTCGCCTTCCTCAAATTCGTCCTCTTCAATCAAGGATAGGGAGATTGGTCAGGAGGATAACTCACCAGCCTCATTTGCCACTGGTTGTCCTAGTTGCCTTATGTACGTGCTGATATCAAAAAGCGATCCTAAATGCCCGCGATGCAAGACTGTAGTCCCCTCGCCCCCAACTCTGAAGAAACCGCGAATTGATCTAAACATATCGATTTGATTCATGGAAGAATTGGTTGTGTTACAAGGTGTAGAAATCGAAACAAACTTCATGATTCTCAGTATGTTGTAAAAATAGAAGATACATGGTTAGTTAGAAGTTGATTGTATAAAGAATAGATGATGCTTGTAGGATCAAAAGAGATAAGTATAAGATAGATTATTTCATCAAAGTTTCTTGCAACCTTTCCTTAGTAAATGATTATGCATTATTATGTCCCAATAACATTCTTGGTGGGGATTGAGAACTTAAGTTGAAATTGAATAGGGAGATTTTCATTGGGTTTGAATGTTTGATAATTCTTCTTTCATTTATTCCTCTCTAAGCAATGATGCCATCAAATATCATCAAGTTTGTTGAGCTTTAAGAATGAATGCAAATTGCCATTGTGTCCCTTCACGATTTCTCTATAACTAATACTCCCTCCGTCCTAAATGATTGATATATTTTGACTTTTGTGGTCAAACTTTAAAATTTTTGATCAAGAATACTCATTCAGCGACAAGAATAATAGTCATGTGAGATCTTGTTAGATTGTTTGAAATATCAACATTTTATAATTTTTTCGCATGTAAAGTGAGATATATTTATCATTTAAATCGAATTTTATTGACCATGAAAATCAAAATGTACTAATCATTTAGGGATGAGGAAGTAGTATATTTCAAAAATTATGCTCTTCATAATGCATCCACAAGTAAGATAAGGATGAGTATTCTTGGAACTAAAGGTTATGAAGAATGAAAATTATTATTCTTTTATAATAAATTTTTTTCTTCTTTTGATACATTTTAGGTTATATGAACTATTTAAAAAAACATTAACATTTATATAGGCTTATTTTTACCTTTGAGGCATAGAAATATTTGGATAAATAATTTTTTGATTAATTTCTTGATATATGTGTATCAATGAAATTTAATTGTATCATTAATGAATCGTAGCCATTCACTTACACAAATATGAAATTAAAGTTTCAAAGATTGATGAATCCCATGAAGACTTTTGGAAGATTACCATGTAAATCCATGTTGACCAATTTTATAATCGACATAAGATTACTCGTTCTATTACAATATATATTTTTATAATATAAACAAAAAACACTATAAAATATATTTACATCTTAAGAAAAGTGAAAATGCCAGAAATTACTAAAACAAGAAAGTGAGTGAGTAATGTGTAATAAATTTCGTCAAAGGACATAAATGTAATTTCGCTTACTATCCTCACCTCCTCCTGAATGCTAATATTAATGACATTTATTTTGAGCATATCATTTAATATATACCTAACAAATAATAAATGGAAAATTTAATATCATCGATCCAACAATCTTTTAATATCACAACTACTTGCTGTAATCCTTCAATAAATCCGAAATTTCCACGAGACTATTTCCTTCGCTAGTCAAATTATTGATTACCTAAAATAAAAGTCAAAATAGGGCAGGTACTACTCTGCAATTCCATTTATTCACATTAAAATTGTTTACCATTATTTTATAGGGAAATTAATTACTGGAGACGAAATAAAATCAATTGACTTATTGAATCATTACCCAATTCAAATAAATGCTCCTATATATCGGAGTAACATTAATGGACACATGTGACAACCATGATCATATATTCATATTCATCTTGGAACATCAACATGTACTTAACCTATTGAAGCTAATAATGAGATGGTTCATTAACTTAATTAATTGATTACACATTCCCAATGACTACTAATTATCTTACGGCAAAATGTCAAAGGAGTAGTACTCTAGCTAGTATAGACAATTGTTTAATGTTACATAAAGATATTAGAAAAAACATGTAGATAAACAAGGGCGAGGTTCCAAATTTGAACCTAGTAATATAGGATAAAGATTAAAAAAATATCGTGCCCGATCAACTTATCCATCTCATCAAAATTACTCCGGGCGAAATACGTTAATATTAACTTCTTATGAGATTAACTTCCGTAAAAAAGATACATTTTAATCATATAAATAACACCAATTAAATCATATCAAATTATCCGCATTAGATCGAAATCTTACATACCACGAAAATTAAACTTCCTTAACAGCAAAAATATCCTTACAATATTCTATAAGGCACTATACTTGGATCAATTCATACCAATTCCCAGCGAGAATTCAACAACGAAGTCAAGGAGATATTCATGAATAATACTCTCTCCACTCATTTTTAGTTGTGTTTTTTAGGTTGAATTTTTTTTTTAAAATAGTTATCTTTCTACTATAATTATTTTTAAATTTACATTTTTAATGTATTTTTTAATTTTTTTTTGAAGTTATCAACCATCCAATTATATAGTTTCACTTGAGTATTATTTTACCTTTTCAATGTATTTTTATTACTTCTTATTTTTCTTAATTTATAATGCAAATGACGAAAATGATAATTAAAAAACTAGAAATAGAGTATTTTCTTTTAGTTTGTTATTTAAGTGTTGAGAGTAGTTATTAGTGGGTGGTGTTATGCTGTGCATTAACTCCTCATCTTTCCTTGGGATTGTCTAAAAAATTATTGATTGAAATGCGTATCTACCTAAGCTTTGACAAACTTAATTGTTTATGGTGACTTCATGAAACTATTAAGGCATTTATCATGGAATTTATTATTCTACACCTAAGACCTAACCTTCAATTAGTTATACTCTTATTATAATGTTTAATTAGGCCAACGTAATATAGACAGATACCATGATTATTACTCATATTGTCCATAAACATTTGACTGCACATTAGCTGAAAAATTGCAATTTATTAGTATGGGCTACTAAGATTAAATTATCAACTAGTGAAAATTCAGGAAACATTGATGCACATTAGGTGAAAAGTTAGATGTTTTAGGTAGAAATCTCTAATCAAATCCTTAATTAACCAAATGCATATGATGTTAGCTAAGATGGAGTAAAGATTTATATTGCTAGTGATTAGTTAATTAGCATTTTTTATCTTTAAATTTGAGAAAAGTGTAAAATCATCGCATTAATTACTAGTCATTAAAAAATATTCATATTCTGGGATATCAAGAAGAGATTAATAGTTGGATGAACTCTAATTGATCGACAAGGCAACTATAGCTTTTATTTTAATCAGATTACTTTAACACAAAATTTATTTTTATTTTTTAACAATTAAATTTACATCATATATAAAGAGGCGAAATTGATGATACTTGGTACTCATAATCAAAGTAGTGGAACTGAAGTTATGCCACTTATAATGGTAAGAAGGACTTTTCAATATTGAAAATAATAAATGTGAATGCACGAAGGCATAACTTGTGCAAATTAAATAAACTTGTTACGCGTTCACATCGGTCAACTATATTCATTATGAAGGTATTTAATGTTTTGTTGGTTGCCTTCATTGAGTAGCTAGACTTCATATATTAAACTCGACATATTAATTGCATTCAGCCATTCACAATCATCAATTCATCAATCAATTGTGTGTTTCCTAAAGGTATAAAAAGATACTTTCTCTGTTATTTTTTAATTGTTTTTTTAACCTCAAATTTTTTGTTATAAATAATTGTCTTTCTAGCATAACTGTAACGTCCTGCCCCGAAACACTAAGGTCGGAACGTTATTTGATTTGATGGATTGGCTTCATAAACCACCACGAGTCTTTCCAGCACGTTTTGTCCTCACTCACGTGCTCACCGGGACACTTTCCAGTGGGTCACCCATTCCAGAATTATTCCAAGCATGCTTAACTTTAGAGTTCTTATGAGTTGGGCTACCGAAAAGAAGATGCATATTGATGATATGAGTAGTACCAATCAAATCATGTCAAACATATCACATCGCCCACTCTGGGCCGGGCATTACAATAACTAATTGTAGTTTTATATTTTCAATATACTCCCTCCCTCCTAAATTATATGTCCCATTTTGACTTTCACGGTTTACGAGACACAACTTCAAACGTAAATATATCTAATTCTATAAGCGTGAAAATTACAAAACATTGATATTTCAAAAGTATATATTAAAACGAATCTAACAAAATCCTATATGACTATATTATCTCTTATCGGCTAATGAGAATTCATAGTCAAAATTTTCGAAGTTTGACTCCCAAAATAGAAAGTGGACAAACAATTTGGGATGGAGGGAGTACTTTTTTTGATTACTTGTTCTTATGTATCAACCAACCAATTATATAGTTTCAATTGAATGATCGATTGTCATTTTACATTTTTAATATATTTTTTAATTATTTTTTATTTTTCTTAATATATATGCAAATGGCTAAAAGGACAACTAAAAAAAACAAAAAAATGGAGGGACTAGGGAGTATGCATTAACTTAATAGTATGGTGGTGATACGTGACTTGAGCTTTTACTAACAATTTTTTGTTATAATTGGAAACAAATTCTTTCATATTATCTTTGTGATTTACTCTAACAGCTATTTAGGAATTTCTATTGTGGGTGCTTCAAAGAGGTCATTGCTGAAATGGTCCCAGTAAGTGGGTGACTATTGCAGTTTGGTTCTCGTAAGTTGGACCGATGCGCAAATGGTCCATAAAATGTGCAGCGGGGTGCGCATTTGGTCCCTAAAGTTAGTAGATACGTTAATTCTAAATGTTTTTATGTTTTTTCGTAAATAAATGCAAAAATTGGGCCAAAAATGTAATTTTAAAGAGTTTGGCTTGGCGACAAACTTAAAACTTCATTTCCCGTTTCGTTAAATCTCCGATTTTGATGATTCAAAATGCGTTGGAAAGTCATTTTCATCATCTTTAAGAATATGAGTTCAAACCCCAGTTTTATCAACATTAACATTTCAAAAAATTTCTTTTGACAAAAGATACAAAAAAACGTTGAATCACTTATCGTCTTTTTGTCAAAAATGATTTGAAAAATATATTTTATACAAGCTTTGACAAATTATTCATATACATCAGCAAAAAAGGACCACATAGCAAAAAAAGTTATTCCATTTTCTTTCACTTCATATATAAAAACTTGAGGAAATGAAGAGAATGAGAGAAAATCAAAAAGATAAATTAGTGTCAAAATCAAACAAATTTAGGCTATATTTATAGCTCTTGAAAAATAGAAAATATTGGTGAAAGAAAAAATAAAAATAGATAAAATAATAAGTGAAAAATATAAGGCTTATTTTCATTTTGGACCCTAAACTATGATGAAAATTTTAAATTGGATCCTAATACTATCCTCAGCCTCATATTGGACCCTATACTATGGTTTGTCTCATTTTCCCCCCTAAAATGCCAAAAAAAGATGTAATTTCGTTTTAAATAAGGGCAAAATCGAAATAGCATATATATTAAACTTTTGGGCACAATTCACAAATAACAAAACTTATTAAATTAAAAATAAATCCCAGGCTTATTTTCATTTTGGACCTTGAACTATCACGTAAGTTTTAAATTGGACCCTGATATTATCATTAGTTATTTGTAAAAATGCCCCAAAAGTTTGATATATGTGATAATCCGAATTTACCCTTCTTTTAAAACGAAATTCAATCTAAAATTGGCATTTGAGGGGGCAAAACGAGACAAAACGTAGTATAGAGGCAATTTGAGGCTTATGATAGTATCAGGGTCCAATATGAAACTTACATGATAGTTCAGGGTCCAAAATGAAAATAAAATAGAGAAATAAGATTGTCCATGTGTCAAAAGTATATGACAATTGTACTTTCTTGTCATAATAATTTGGAAGTTATTCAATAATTCTTCAAGAATTAGAACAAAAACTTACCCTATCAATTATCTCGTATTGGAAGCAAATATCACTCCAAATATCTCCCATTAGAGATGGGCTTATATAGTGTTGGACCGATTCTTATTCAGAAAAGCCCAAGTATGTTTATAACGCCCAATGGTCTAACAATCTAATATAGACATGGCCCATGGAATTTGAGATTTAGGAACATGGCAAACGGCTGTCTGGACGGTTTGTTACCTAATACTAACAAGCCGCGTAAAAACGAATATTGGATTACCCGATGATTAAAATTTTAGTGATGTGTATATATAGCCTTATAGGACTCTCCATTATTAATATACTCCACATATTAAAATTTACCAGAAAACTTTTTAGGGCTACTATTTTGGAATTATGAAGAGAAGAGGTAAACCTTCAATTGTTTCTCATTCATGATTTTTGGTTCATAAAATATTTGATAATGTGTTATGTGTACATCATATGCATATATAAGTATGTTTTGTTATAACTTTTTGCTAGAATTGTTTGTTTAGTTTCACGTATCATATCATAAAACTAATAACAATGTATCTATATTCGCGTAAATAATTTATTTAATGTGTTCATATACCGATATACATAGTATGAGTATTGAATTATATGTTAGATTTACTTTTGCTCCAGAATTGTTTGTTTTGATTATATACCATAATACCATACGCATACATGAAATTACCAAACATGAACTATATATTGTTGTTCTTGCTTGTAATTTTGCTAATATAAATAATTAACATCATATAAAAAAACATACGAAAGTATGTTTTAGAACTTGGTAATAAAATTTAAAACAAACCAGTATGGCAGTACATACTATAGTCTATACTCTATAGTAATGTTTGTTGTGACAATTTTTTTTGGCAGACTCGTGTGAGCCGTGTCATTGTAGATTTTTCTTTTAGACAATCTTTAATATTTATGGCGATGCCCAAGATATGGCACATGAAATTTTGGAATCAGTTAGGGTTATTTTAAGAATTTTTTTATTTTTAATTGTTATTTTTTAAGTATAAAAGTATTTTATCATATTAATTAAATTTAAAACATAGTAGCATATATTAATAATTTGACAGAGAGATCATGTATATATATATGAAACTAAGAATATTAAATTAATACTCCCTCCGTTCCTATTTACTTGATCATTTTAGAGAAAAAGCACTTTATTAAGGAATGATGAGAGTTTACTAATATATCCTCAAAAAGTAAAAAAATATGTTGAAGTACTATTACTTTATTGAAGGGTAAAAAGAAGAAAATAAGCTTAAAGTTGCATTGGAAATACAAACGATCAAGTATTTTGAAAAAGTAAAAAATTTCCAAATGATCAAGTAAATAGGAACGGAGGGAGTATCATATATGCATAAAAATAGTAATAAAAATATTATCCTACAATAAAAAAAATTTAAAAGAAATTTTTTAATAAAACCATATAAGTCTTTACTTAGTCTACAAAAAACACACTTTTAAGTTAGTCAAGTTTTTTTAATAAGTAAAATTATTAAAAATATATATTAATTTCATTATATAATTTTAATTTTAAGAAACATAATCCTAATAATAAAATAAGGTGTAAATATAAATTTAACTTTGGTTAAATTGATTATTAGAAAAGATTCAAATTCAATAACAATGTAATAAGAAATCATGATAAAATGTATTATCATAATAATTTAATAGATTATTCAATATATAACTCTTACAAAACTAGAAGAAAGATATTCACTCCACAAATAACTCATATGATTGAGAGTAAATATCTATCCAAAGACCTCCAATTGAGCCTAGCTTTATGATAATAACATAGGCTAACCTCTTTACCATCATTAAATTAATTTTTTTTCATTTAATTCTTTTCCAATTATATGAGTGTTTTGGTCAGTTTGCCTGATGCCTCATATATTATTAGAAAATCACTTTCAAACTTAATCACTTCTTATACACATGCAAAATTAGTTTCCTATATTGCTTCCTACTTTTTTGCACATTTCTCTGATTTCACATCTAAATATTACTTCCTATTTTCTTGCACCTGCTTTTATTACATCCCTATAAAATACGTATATTGGTTATATTATAATTTTCTATGTTTTTTTTTGTTTCAAAGTCCCGAAAGCCCAATATGGTAGATCAAAAGAGAAAGCCAAACCCTCGAACGAAATCAGTGGTGGCGCGTGGTATGCACAAGGGAAGCTTCTCGAAGAACTAAAAGAAGCTTGTTTTGAGGAGACAAGAAATCCAACAACGTTCGATGTGATACATAACAGACTCAAGGACGAAATTTTAAATAAGTTGACGAAGCAACAAGCATCCGAGCTTTTGACATCAATGGTTTTATCGAATGAATTGATCGAAGTGAAAAGTAATGGTTACGGAGAGTTCCATTCGATTCCTCCTGGTACACTTTGCTATAAGGCAGTTAGGGCAGTAGGTCGACCAAAAGTTGGAGCAATGGCGGCGATACCATGTGGCGCGTGTCCGAGGATTAGTAAATGTACCCCCGATCCCGACGGTGTCATTTCTCCGGCCACTTGTGTCTACTTCACGAAGTGGCTGGGCATGGACATCAGTTTTTGAGGTTATCATAAACTGAGTTGTCTTGAGTCGAACAATTCTTGGATCTGATATTTTATCTGGAATTTTTTGTGTATGAAGTATGGAAGATCATATTTAGCTATAGTCCGAGTGGTTATCATGTTTCTTGGATCTAATATATTATCTGGAATTTTGAGGTTATGATTTCCAAGGCTCCACCTTATATAACCAAGTCCAATTTTTCAAAAATCAACCTGTGATCATGTACGCCCCGGTTTATAAGAATGGATAGATATAATATAAATTCTATAGATATAAACAAGACTTTAGTTAGAGCGGTTGTCAAAGTTCTTTGTTTTTACAGGTTAGGACAGGGTTCGAACCCTCTAGCTCTAGGGGCATATTTTATGTATTACACTCTTTTTTCTTTTATTATTTTATCTTTTCATCATTTTTAAATTGTGCCCTTACTTAATTAGTTTAAATTTTGTTCCCTTAAATTTCATCCTAATTCCGTTCTAGAGATAATGACAATCTCAAAATATAAGTCTAATAATGGGAGTAGTAGTAATATTACTAAATAAGTAAATATTCTCATCAATCATCATTATGACTCTTATTATGAGGAGTCCTTTTAGGCTAATGGGCAAGTAACCTTAGATTTTATGTGGCTCAACTGCTCAAGAATCACAACTGAAACTTACAAACTTTACAAGATGTTGATGAAAATAGTAATAAATGGAAATCGATCATTGATGTGATTCATTCTACTCCATTATCTTAGATTTGTATTACTAGTATATATATATAACATGCATGTGTTTCGTTTATTAGGACTGCTCAAGAATCACAAATTGTGATGGACACTGATGGTGGCCACTGGCAGATGTCCTTTTTTCAAATGAAAAGGATTGAATGATGTAGCCAATAAAATTAAGGACAGGCCGTCTAGTGCAAAAATTAAAAATAAAATATAATCCTTAATATAACAAAATACTCAGTAATAAATTTTTAATTTTTCAATAACTCAATATAATGCAAGAGCAGAAAAATAATAAAAGCTCAAGTATTGTACAATAACTTTTTTTTATAAAAATTAGAGAACAACTAATATAACATATGAACTAATAATACATTATATTATTATATATATTTTTTAAATTGGGACGACCCTAGTATAATCGGCCCTCAATAAAATGATCATAGGGGACAAGTTTTCTTTAACCAAACAATCCTCATTATTCGTCATCATGCATACATGGACGTTTCAAAAATGTAGACGTAAGTCTAAAAGCAAGGAAGATTTTCAAGAATATACCCACATGCATGTTTCTTTAATTTGCCACCACCATTATTGGAACTTGCTTCTTTTACGAGATCTTGTCTTTATAAGCAAGAAAAACTAGCAAATAATCTCATAATTTAACCTAAAATGTAACATATGACTTGATCTCGTTAACTAAAAGACGAAACAATAATACGAGAGAGAAGACGAGGTTGCATGTGCATATATATGATGATGCGTTGGTTAAGGGCACTTTCTATCTAGTTGAATTCCGATCCCAGCAAAACATTCCAATCTTCGGCTCAGGCAGGCCTTAATCATTATGTGACATATATTCTCCATGTATAATTTTATAATAATATAAGTATACTAAAGTATATATTTATGAGATTCATTTATGATGATTAGTTGATCGAGTACGAAGAAGGATTCATTTGTTGATTTGATGAGATTGAACGCGGTCCTTTTTAAGGCTGTGAGGAAGCTGTCAACAGCCAATTTATTACATACATGTGTCGGACTCAATCATTGATCTCTGAACAGAGTATATACTGGCTGTGTGCTGTTACAGGTCGGGTTCAGTCCGAGTATCCACTTTTCCGGGAGCCGGACCGTTAGGTTATCGGTTTTACCCGGTCCGAACTGATAATTACTATATCGCCTATATTTTTCGGATCATTACGTATTTGTTAACTTATCGAGTGAATACGGGTTCGCACCGGTTCCGAGTATATCAGCCAAAAAAAATAAATTCAATACAAAAATCCTTTAAAAAAAATTAAAATAAATAATATAACATCTAAAAATTAATATATAATTTGTTACAGGGTAGCGGCTTTTTTTTAACAATTCTCGAACCGTTATCTTACTGGGTCGATAAACGGACCGAAAATTTCAGACCGGGTTCTGAGTGGAATCTCGGTTTTCCCGAACCAATGACAACCCTATTAATACTGGTATATATTTTAGCTTTATGTAGAACTAATTATTAGAGCAGTGCGAGTCTAATAAATTTAATTATGAACAGAGTATTTCATATTAAATTAATTATTTATGACAATAATACAAAAAGTAATAGTAAGGCAATTAGTTAGTTATTTGTAAATTCGAATCAAATTGTATATAATTGTCATCTTATGTTATATACAGGGTCCTTTTCATTTACCTATGATTTAATTAGCCTTTTTCGCTCACCCATAAAATAAAAGGAGCCTGTCAAGGTCCATTCCACAAACAAGGAACATCCCGAATGTATTAGCTCCACTACCCCATAATAGTGGGAGCCTTTATTTTTGGGGTCTTAAACGATGTCTTTTTTTAAGTTATATGTATACATCTTCGAGGAGCCTTTATCTCCACAAATCCACTCTCTCATACAACTCGAGACTTTAGTGTGTAATTGTTTGATGGGTTACATTGTGGCTATCAGAAAAAAGTGAGCTATCTATTTTACTTTAATTTGCTGGATGATGATGTGTGTTCTAGTTTGAGTCGTTTCCCACTTTGCCATACAAGTTAACCCCACGCTTCTCCCACCATCATTCCATCTCCTCAATCATATTACCATCTATTACCATAACTATTTTATTCATATGATTTTTTATGATTAAAAAAAATTAATGTACTTTCTAATCTTAATTGATACACATAACTTTGACGATACTAACAAAGTTGACACACATTTGAATGGTAAATGCTGGCACATTCATTCATGAAATATGAGTATATGTTAATTTAGATAGCGAGATAGGAGTTAATAAATGCCGGTTTGTAGATAGTCCCTAAAGTGACATTATTGTTGTATAATTAACAGAAGTGACAACAAATGATGCATTATGGTCTCCAAAAAATAGAGATGAATGTGCAACGATTATTTTCATTTATGGTGACTATGTTATGTTTAGATACTAATCTGCAACAATGTAACTATATAAGATTAAAGTATACTAATATCTGAGAACAAATCAACAATTACTTGCATAAATAACAAAATAAGTTGCAAAACTTTGCCATCAAATTCAAAATCAAACATTCATTATAATATAACAGAAGTAATAACAAGTAGTTTGAAAAAAACAAAGCTCAAATGCACACTTCTAACTCAAAAAAGGAAAAGTATCTTAATCAATTAATTACATTTAAGTTGTACAATTATAAGTTTGTAGTTTGTATTTCCATTAGAGTAGTTGTTACCGTTAGATGAATTATAACATACTTAATCCAAGAATATTGGATTATATGACTATGTAATTGTCGCACCTCTAGTCATTGAGACTTAAATGATATAAGTTGATTTATTTGGGCCGACTTGTTGCAAACCTAGAGCATGCCTCAAGGTACAAAGATGAGTTTATTTCTCTTGACTATCTATAAACTTATCTTCATGTGTTATTGTTTTATATTTTGTATGATCATTTTGATGGAGAGAAAGAAGTTTATTTATAGGTATGCTTAAGACCGTCTTCATCTCAAATAAGTGTAATATTAACGCTCCATCAAGACCAATAATGTTATAACATTTGTAACAGTCATTAATATGAAAATAAACGCCAAGAAAATCACAATGTAAAGAAATAATTCACATGATCTCTCCCAAATACCTAAACAAGAAGAAAAAATTATAAGAAAAACCTGCGTGTAAAAAATTACGGGACTCGTAGGCACTTAATATCTCCAATGTAATCAACAATAGTTACAAACAATGTTCTCCCTAATACAAGTGAGAGGTTTACATCAACATCATCAAGATCTACAATCAATCTTGAAATCCAACAAAGAACAAGAGATAATTTCAACAAAAAACAACCATAAATTTGCACCTCAATATGCCATTATCAGAATATACCTCTGTGAATCATGAACGTTGTGTCAAAATTTCATGACAATCCAACGACTGAATACTGTACATCCGCAGTTTTAATAAATCTAGTGGGAGCTTTATGATTTCGGGAATAGTACCATTTTCTCTCTTTTCTTTTGTTTTTAGAGCAAATTGCTGAAATGGTCCCTGATAGTATGACCGAGTTGCACTTTAGTCCCCAGTAGTTACACGGTTGCACATTAGTCCCCGAAAGTGGCAAAAAAGTTGCACTTTAGTCCCCACGTCAACTTTTACGTTAACATTTCAGGTTTAGGAGTTAAAATTGGGGTAAAAATATAATTTTAAAGATTTAAAGTTGATTTTTTTGCCCCAATTTGTGCCAAAATGAGACTCTACAACCCCCTCCCGCCAAAATTCCCTTTTTTCTTCACCCCAATTAGGGTTGTGGAGTTTCATTTTAACACCAATTGGTGCAAAAAATCAACTTTACGTCTTAAAAGTTACATTTTTACCCTGTTTTAACGCATAAACCTGAAATGTTAGTGGAAAAGTTGACGTAGGGACTAAAGTGCAACTTTTTGGCCACTTTCGGGGACTAACGTGCAACCGTGTAACTATTGGGGACGAAAATGCAACTCGGTCATACTATCGGGGACCATTTCAGCAATTTGCTCTTTGTTTTTACACTTAAAGAAACATATTCTCTTTGTTGGATAAATAACAAAAACATACACATGTAAATCACTAAACCACATACATTTGGGCCACTCCAAATCGGAGGGACGACCCAACAAACTCTTTAGTTGGAGAATAATTTTAACCCCGGCTTCCATGCGACAAAACTCAAACTTCCTCCTTAACAAAAGTTTCATCAACATATCAGAAACCATTTTCAAGCTTCATCAACTTGAAATTTAATGTGTCACGAATCTAATAATAACAAATTTTGTCAATATGCTTTGATCTCGTATGCAACAAGAGATGGCCTAATAAATGAATGACACTTTAATTACGAGAGTACCCTGTATTACCACCAAAACTTAAATGTAAAACAGAATTTGTCATGAGCAATTTACTTTTCCAAATTATTTTTGGTCGGTTTGTCATGAGCAATTCACTTGTCCAATTTTCTTACCAAACTTGATTATGTGATGCTATACTAAATTAATCTCATTTATATTCATTTTACAATAAAAAATTATCATCTAATTAAAACTATGGAATTAAACTTATATGTCCCATTAGAGTTTATATTTATTTCATTAAAGTAAGTTGTTCAATTACAATCGAAATAGTTTCATAAAGATTATTGTCTATCCTTAACTATTTATTTATTTCGCATAATTTATTTTATGCACATTTTTATATGTCAACTTTAATTAGTATTAAAATATTATCTTTCAAATTTTCAACAAAATAAGATAAAACTAGATAACTTTCCTAAAATGAAAAGAATATAAATAACTTTTGCATAATTAAATACAAGTGGTTGAGAAACCATTTAAAAAAGTAAAACTAATTAATTCATCAATATCTAGGTGTACATTTTATCTTTGGTGCCCAAACTCCATTCTACCATAATAGTCATCCCCTTAAAATTATTTACACAAAAAGCTAGATAGGCAAAACCAAAATACCCAAAATAGATCTACTTCACTAAATTAATTCATCTCATTAGTTTAGTAACATTTTATTAAGAGAGTGAATTTATAAGATCTTGAACATCTCCTCCAACAACACCAAGCCTCAAAGCTTCAAGTACACGTTCAAAAACAAATACATGGCAAGGAATTTTTAGAGCTCCTTCTTGATCATACCCATACTCTTGTGCCGATTTATTCAACAGCTTCACGAATATCGGATGGTTCAAAAGCTCCGCGTTCACGATGAACCGCTGCATCTCCTCCCCGACATAGACCGGTAAATGTCCCTCCGGTACATCACCTCTTCCACTTCCTCGCTTTCCCCCGCTCGATGACCCGAGATAAGTGTATTGGGAGGAATCCGCCACTCGGGACAGCCTCCTCATCAACTTCCTCATATTCAAGAAGAGAAATGTGGGGAAATTAAAATAGTAAGTTTAGAGGAGTATTTTTGTGTAAAAGAGAATGATGAAGAAAATAAGGGGGAGGGGGTTTATTTATATAGGGGGGAGTTTGGGGGGTTAGCATAGAAAGATAGTTGACAAGTACTAGGACGTACTGCCAGGTACACCGTACACTTAATGTTTTACTAATTAAAAAGTAAAATTGAGATAATGTTTGGTACCAATATTAAATGAAATAAATTCTTTCTTTAACTTTTTAATAGTAAAAAATGAATAAACTATTAATGATAGGGACATTTGACTTTTCACAATCAATAAGATACGATTTAAAATGTAAATATCTTTTATATTATACTTTTTATATATAAAAATTATAACAAGTTAATATTTAAAAAATACATATTGAAATAAATTTATTAAGGAATAAACTAACTATTTGGTAGTTATGAAGCTTATTACTTATTGACTATTGTGGACTAATTCGTATAACAAACAAGAAAAGTGAAGAAAAGTGACGTAATTCTGAGCAATTCTTTTCTCGACCTCAGAATTGGTCATACATGTGAATAATATTTCCAAAATCTTGTTCGGCAACTAACCTATTTTGTTTAATTAAATTTAATCATTTATTTGAAAGTTTTTTTTAGTTTGTAAAATTGATAAGAAGTTCTTGTTAGTGATCATAAAATTTTGGTTCTAATTCATCTTATCACTAATTATATATTAAAAAAAAGATTAGTATAGACCAATAATCCAATCAAAGCTTATTGAAAATATTAAATAATTTTAGTTAGGGGGGGAATAATATAGGACTCGTAGTCATTATTTAGAAAATGTTGAAATATGTCTTCAATCAATTTTCTTACGAAGGTAAATTCTACCTGGATTTTAGCTATGCATTTTCTCCTACTTTGTATTCTAATTTTTAGCTAGAGTTTTCTCCTATTTGTATTCAAACTAGGGGTTCAAGGCGTATTCGAATTAAGCTTTGGATTCTAGTTATAACGAAAGGTTCGTGTCGATATTTGATTAATTCGGTCTATTATTCTAACTCTGTGAATTAATTAATATTAATTCCATTTCAAAGATTTGTGTCGATATTTAATTAATTCACTTCCGTTATAACGAAAGATTCCACTAGTAGTTAATAGATTACTATTGTAAAATAAATAACAAAAAAGTAGATATTGCGTTAACTATTTAGGATTTTTTATTTTTACGCTTCAAACATTGATTATTACACTCATTTTCTCAATTTTAACCTCCATTTAACTCTATAAAAATCTACATCAAGTGATAAAAGTAGAATGTGTATAAATCAAATGTCACTTTTTATCAGTTTATCAAAGAGATACGAATAAGTCATGTTTTTATTTACACAACGATATGAATTACATGCGGTGAACTATTTTTTATACAAAAAGAAGTATATATTCATCTTAGCAGACGTGTTGCATCTCTGAAAGATAGCTCAACCAACCTCCAAAAATCTCAATAAACAACGAAGTTATTTGCAATATATATGATACAATGTAGTTGAGGATCACCAGACTATTTGATTATGCATGATCCTAGCATGGCGAGTGATGAAGCAATTAGAGCTGTTTTATTTTATATGTTTTCTTAATGTTCTGTTTTGTTGTTTCAGGTGGTTTCGGATATTATATTCTTTCGTTGAACCAGAAGACGTATGAGCTTGCAGGAGTAGACACCAAGGGACATTCAGCCACCGGATTGAAAGAACCCAGCCTCGATTGGTTAATCACTTTATTGTTCTTTACTACGTTTGCTGGAATAATGGTATTAGTTCCTCTAAAAAGGTTGTATTTTCACTTGAAGTTCGAACGTAAAAATGGTGAACATATCAGCCCGATTTTTCTGATCTTATTTCATTGCTTTGTTTTCAGATATTGGTAGTGGACTACAAATTACCGTCCATATCCCACTGGAACTGCTATAGCTGTTCTCATGAATGGATTTCATACACCTAAGGGAGACACAGACAAGCCAAGTATATATGTCGACTATTAATTTCTATTTCGGAATGAAGTCTAATTCTGTGAGAAAGATATTTACTTTCCTGC
>QFAX02000103.1:0-100000 GCA_003412495.2 Echium plantagineum
CCAATAATTGATTACTACACTCCATTTTTTCAATTTTACCCTTCAATTTACTTTATGAAAATCTATAAAAAGTGATAAAGTAAAGTATAATTATAATATTTGAAGTGTAAAAATCAAAAGCCCAAATTTATTATGATGAAAAGAAGGTAGGCCTCAAAATAGGATTTAGATGATATACCCATGATCTTTGATGTAAAACAGGAATGGAAATTGGTGCACCTATGATGTGAATTTTGCCTCATAATTAACTAAAATGCCCAAATAACTAATGACCATTAGATGATAACTAATTAGAAAATATGTGATCTAACCGTTGACTAAGCTTTAGGCTTAGTACCTACCACAAGTCCAAACTCAAAAGAAGGTTAATGATATGTTTCATCATACATGTTTCAAACCCGTTCACCATTTGATCACACATGTTTCAAAAATTGTTTCTCTCAGTTCTCCTTGAAACATGGGCGGCCGAAAAGGTCAGTTTAAAACATGTATAATCGAACGATGAGCGCTATAAAACATATATAATCGAACATGTCATTAACCCTTAAATAAAAGAGGGCTACTGACATATGGTCAATCATACATGTTTCAGATCGTTCACCAATTTGATCGCACATGTTCAAAGTGACCTTTTTCATTACACAAGTTCAAAACTTGTTTCACTTAGTACTTTTTAAAACATTGGTTAACGCAAAAATCATCCGAAAACATATATAATCAAATGATAAACGTTCTAAAACATACGTGCCATTAACCCTAGCCTTAAATAAATACCAAACCGTGTAGAACCACGTTTTTGTGGACTACATTAGAATTAAATAAACTAGTATCGATCTAATAATATGCATGCATGTTTCGTAGACGTCACCATCACTATTACAGCTTAGAAATAATAATGTACACTAAAACCTCATCACCCCAAACAAGCTAAAGAGAAAGAGAAAGAGATATGTAATAATGTATCTGGCACTATATGAACCGATCGACCAATAATCGCCACCTTAGTATACTGTCCCCAACCACATCACGTTTCTATCATTTTAGCTATACATGTTTTATTATTTCTACTTCCTCACCTTTTCCTTTCTTCCTTTTTTTTCCAAGTGGACCTTCCATTTTTACCCCTTTAGCTCACAACATACAATAGTTTCTTCCCCTACGCAACTTCCACATTAATAATTGATAAGCTGTAGTCTACTAATACTGATACTCACCTCTCACCATCTATAAATACCTTATTACAAATCATTTTCTCCTCAACTTTTCTTCCTCCCACTCTCAATAATATCGTTTATTTTCCAAATAATAATAGAGTGGTTTATGCACAATTTGAGTGGTGATCATTTTTTCAAGGTTTCAATTATAAAATGGAGTGCTTAAGTATTTCAAGAAGGGTATGTTATTATTACTGAGAAATTGTTGATGTCTTTTATTGAATATTCTTTGATGTTGTACATGTGCAGGCACTATATGTGATAGAATATTCTGGATTCATATATAGTTTCATGCTTCTTTAATGACAATAATGTTGCCGGTATGTCTGAGGATATTATTCCAAAGAGATACCTCCAAGCAGGATCATAATATTATTGCTTGCACAATAGTAGTACTAGTCAATAATGTATGTAGTGGGTCATAATGTGTCTTAATGTATACACTTCCTCGTTCTTTTAGTCAAGACACATCCAGTGAATTACCTCGTTTATACGTGATAACTCATTATAGTTCTTAAAATAGCGAGATATAGTGCATATGGCCATGAAGTAGTTACATAAAGATTCTATGTATAGATTGTCTTGGTCTTTAATCGACCTAATAACTTATATGATCATCAAGTACTAATAATATATATAATACCCAAACCTTGAAAATTAAGTCTCAAATGAAATTATGCCCAAATTAGGGCTATAATTTGTGTAACTATTAGCTAACTAATAACTATATATGTCTATTTGTGTAGTTTCACACATCATAGTAAATTAGTAATATAAAGTCAAACACGTAAGCTAGTTCACGGGGTAATAAAGTAAACTCTGATTTGAGAATATATGCCAATTCAAAAGATTCAGTTTTAAATTTTAAAATACTTAATATATATACGTACTTATTAGATAGAGCCTCCCCTCCTAGCTTATTGCACTTGACTCATAATAATGACCATGCATTATTTTGCATGTTCCAATAATTATATTGTCGACACCAAATAACAATATGGAATTCGAAGATCTTCCATCTGGATCTGATCTACCTCAAAACAAAAGCTTTTAGGGGATTCAAAATTAAATTAAATAAGTTTTTGGGTATTTTGTGATATTAATTATTAAAATATGTAAAATATATAGTATTTATCTTTTTATCATTTCTTATATGTAAGGAGAGTCAGTTATTAATTTGGTTCCAAATAATGGATGTAATTGTCCTTTAGTATAACATAGTTACAATATTGTATATTAGCTCTTGAAAAATGGCACAACTGATGTTGCAGAATATATAGTACCTAAAAGTTGCGAATGTTGTAGTATTTATGGTCCCCCAAAAAAATATGGACTATTATAATGAGCAACGGTTATCACTTTTTCTGGACTATATATCCCAACAATAATTAGACCACTTTTAGTGATTAATATGTAAAAATGCACTATAAAGTACCAAATCGACAATTATCCACGAATAAAAGTACAACGGACATATAGCATTTTCGTTATTACAATATGGCAATTGATATATATATATATGGGAAATTACAAGTCGTTTATATAAGATCCGATCTAATAATGAATTCTGAGCAGAACAATTTTGAGTTAAGCAGCCTATTTAAGATCTAACTTTCTTACAAAATCAGGAATATTCTTATTATGTGTGTATGTGTATGAGTGTATCCCACTATCTTATGTTTGTGTCCTACTAGTAGTGCTATTTTATTCAACATTTTTGTAATATTTTACTCCAAAACATGTTTCTCCTTTCAATTAAAACTAGTTTACCATTTTATATGATGTAACAACATGATTAACTTTATAATTATATTTTCATTAAAAATATTTTCAATTTAATTTTTCACAATTCAAATTTGAAGGATGAGTTTTAGTTACTAGATAGTACAAACATATAACATGATTTAATTGGATTATGAATTTATTTTGTTTCGTGTAGTAATAAGACAAGACAAACATCAATAAACATTATCAGAGAATATTTTGTTAAAGTACTAAATTACTAACATTTAAATAAAATTGGATCACTTCTTCTAATAAGCTAGTGTATTAATAGTGTATATATAGAAGATAAGCTAGCATTGCGCCTCATTAAACTCAATTACTCATCAAAGCAAGAAAACTGTTAGTAAGAGTAGCCTTCAAAATTTTATGGTAATAGCCACTAATATAATGTTGTAACAATTTATATGCTAGCTTGGTTTTACTATATCCTCCATCCATTTTGTACATTAGTGTTTTAAACGAGTCGAGTTCGATCGAAGACAAATGACGACTAATATTTTTGTGATTTTTTTAGTATCAAGGGGACGAAAAGATGATGGTGAATGAGGAGAGGACCCTGGATGGAAGTGTTGATCGACAAGGCCAAACGGCTCTCCGTGGAAAAACTGGAAATTGGATTGCTGCTAACTTATTGCTTGGTAACTACACTTTCCAACTTACTAGAAAGAAAGAAAAATATACTTTCCACATATACATATACTAAATACAACCAATTTTTCTCTTTTCATGCACTTTAATTAAGTTTTCACTTATCTATACATTAGGATAAATAATTCTCAACCACCTATTCTCATAAGATTCGAACATTTAACCTGATGAATCAACTGTTAACAAACACTTGATCTGGAATGATTATATAAATATTAAAAGAAAATCAACTATTTTTATTTATATATAGATTAAAAATATATTAATATATTGTATGAGCCAATTCAATATACATAGATATTAACACATGATTTTGTAGACAATGATGATTGATGGTCGATGAGTGATGAGTTTTTTAGATAAAGGCACAAAAAACATAAGTGAGTTCCCACGTAAGCTTGACGTAGACTGATTACATACAATTAAATTGGTTCATATCCCCTTTTTTTCTTTTATTTTTCTATTTATACAAATAATTCCCAATTGATACAAAGCTTGTCGATGGCCGACCATGTGGGCACTTATTTGATACTGGTCTGCCCTACATAATATACGAAGGCTTATTACTCTTACTACATTCCAAAAATTATCTAATTTCATTTTTTACGACCATCGACAAGTTCTTATCTTTATAATTAGTAATTAAGTTTAATTCCTATATTTCAAAGGTTTCTGTCAAATATTACTATGAAATAGATATAAAAATTATTTAAAATTTAAAAAGTTAATAAATTATTGGGTTCGAGATGGAGATCGAATATATATACTCCCTCCATCCGTTTTTACAAGGGCGGTTTGATATTTTATGGTCACTGAGATATGACTTAAAATGTGAATATCTCTAATTTTACTAGCATAAATATTACTATATAAAATTGATATTTCTAAAATATACATAAAAAATAATCTAACAATATAATATCTGATATGACTATTTTATTTATAATCAACTAATGATAATCCATGATCAAATATTTATAATTTGACTTCAAAAATAAAATCGGGTCTTAGAAAATGGGATGGAAGCAAGGTGCATGTAGTTTAATATTCCTTCAAATCCTCGGATTCCATCGTATCAACAATCATCCCTACTAAAACAATAGAGTATCATGTAATGTCCAGGTAGATAGAAAATCATATATGTGCACCAGGTATATATACTGTGATCCACGTGTTTCATTATGAAAAATAATCTACTTGACTTTATGATCAATAGTGTTCTTTTTGTTAGTCGGGTGGCTTAATATTATAATTGTGATCAAGGGTTTAGAAAGACAAAAATAGAGATCTTATTTTTGTTCCATGTTGCAGTGAATCAAGGTCTTGCTACACTAGCATTCTTTGGAGTGGGGGTTAATTTAGTCCTTTTCTTGACTAGAGTGATTGGGCAAGACAATGCTGACGCAGCAAACAACGTCAGCAAATGGACAGGAACTGTCTATGTTTTCTCTTTGCTTGGTGCCTTCCTCAGTGACTCTTATTGGGGTCGTTACAAAACATGTGCCATTTTTCAACTCATTTTTGTCACCGTAAGTCAATAACTCATCTATACCATTTACAATAATTTACATCATAATATTCACACAACCCGATCCGACCCAAAAATAAACCGATTCCACCTGTAACTCGATTATGTAAGGATTCGGGTCCAGATAGACTTAGACTCGGAACTGTCTCGAAATAGAAAAATTTGATGTGTACTCGGAGGGGTAACCCGGCTTACATTTGATTGATCTTTTTCATGGCAGGGTTTGGCATCATTATCCTTGACATCACAGATGTTATTAGTGAAGCCTAATGGATGTGGTAAGCATGGAGATCCATGTGGCTCTCATTCAAGTCTCACACTTGCACTATTCTACATGTCAATTTACCTAGTTGCCCTTGGTTATGGAGGCTATCAACCAAATATTGCAACATTTGGAGCAGACCAATTTGATGAGGATCATCCTAAAGAAAGCCATTCAAAGGTGGCTTTCTTTAGCTACTTCTACTTGGCCTTGAACCTTGGTTCTCTGTTTTCAAACACAATTCTTGGTTATTTTGAGGATAGAGGCCAATGGGCACTTGGTTTTTGGGCATCTGCTGGATCAGCTATTTTGGGGTTGTTGTTGTTCATTTTTGGGACACCTAGATATAGACATTTTATTCCAAATGGCAACCCTTTTGCTAGATTTTGCCAAGTTGTTGTATCAGCTTCCAAGAAATGCAGCATCAAGAATCCTCAAAATCCTGATGAGTTATATGAAAAAGCGAATGATGAGCAAGTTGCAAATACTGGAGGGAGAAAAATGCTACACACTGATGGATTTAAGTAAGTTCTTTTCGTCGAAGTAGCACTCGTCCTTAATATGATATCATGAGACAGCCTCGTTGAGGTCATGTGTTAACCTCGTATATGTGGTTCAAATGGACGAGTTACACGTACTTTGTTTTATTCCTCTACATTGTATTGTTTGTAGTTGATTTGTAGAACTGGACATGAATTTTGACACAGAGTACATTTTTATTTTATTGCAGATTCTTGGATAAGGCTGCTGTGATAACATCGGATGGGAACGAACAAGTTCAAAATCCATGGCGCCTTTGTACTGTTACTCAAGTGGAAGAAGTTAAATGCATACTAAGACTTCTTCCGATTTGGTTATGTACGATACTTTACTCTGTTGTATTCACTCAAATGGCGTCTCTCTTTGTCGAGCAAGGTGCAGTCATGAAAACCAACATTGGAGACTTCCACATTCCTGCAGCAAGCATGTCTAGTTTCGACATCCTTAGCGTAGCAATCTGCATTTTCATCTACAGACGTGTACTTGATCCTCTTGTTGCCAGATTCAGGAAATCCAAAGGCCTCTCAGAGCTCGAAAGAATGGGAATCGGATTGATCATCGCGGTTCTCTCAATGGTGGCAGCTGGACTGGTTGAAGTTTTCAGGCTAAAGTATGCAGACAAAGAGTGCACTGATTGTGAAGGTTCAAGTTCTCTGAGTATTTTCTGGCAAGTTCCTCAATATGTACTCGTTGGTGCATCCGAAGTGTTCATGTACGTCGGGCAGTTGGAGTTCTTCAACGGGCAAGCACCCGATGGACTAAAGAGCTTTGGCAGTGCTCTGACAATGACATCGATATCCCTTGGAAACTACGTGAGTAGCTTCATAGTGTCGATAGTAATGAGGATCTCGACAGACGATAGCATGCCTGGATGGATACCTGGAAACCTCAACAAGGGTCATTTGGACAGATTTTACTTCCTGTTGGCAGCTCTTACAACTGCAGATTTTGTGGTTTATGTTGTCTGTGCTAGGTGGTATAAGTATGTTAAGTTTGAAGAGAGAACAAGGAGTGATAAATCAACAGGAGCAGATAAAAATGGAGACATGATAGTTTAATTAATGAGTATGCATTTCATTGGTAGTTTCATTTTTTGGTTTTACAAATAATTAAAATTAAAGAGTACATAGGAGATAAATTGGCTGGTATAATGAAGCTAGGGAATTATGAATGTCATATTTTCTTTAAGTGGAAAACCAAGCTAAATTATCTTTATTATTAGGGGTGTAAGATGGTGAATAATGGTTATTTTGAAGGGGAAATTATGGTAGAATTCCTTTAGCAGTTGAATTAATTACCCTTCACCTTTATGTACTTGGAAGTGTAACCACCCTTGGAAGAAGAAAAATAAGGGGAGACTTGTAAATCCAAATTATTTTGTTATAATATAAAGTTATCATTTTGTGTTTAGTTGACAAGATTGATATAGTAATGTAAACTATTACTGAATTATAGTCATGAAATATATGGACATATGAGCTTCACATTTGTAAATCCAAATTATTTTATAATTAGTAGGAGTAATATAACTTGCTAATGACATATTACAAGTGTCACTCATAGGATGTATCTGTATGTACCAAAAATAAGTAAATAGACACTGGTCTTCAAGCAAAATATCATTAACCAATAGATACCATTTAAAAGTAATGTTTAGAAAATTTAATTGTAGAAAACATCACCATCGTGACCTTAGATCACGATGGAAACCTCACGATAAATCTCTGTCATACCTGCAACACACGATATTCTCACAATAGAAAAACAAGTCTGCCATCGTGACCTCCATCATGTGCTCATCTAGGTCACGGTGAAACACACTCAAATCTCTCAAATATATAACAAACACCACCACACCAACTGCCACCCTCCTCACCATCACTATCTACCTCATCGCCACCATTGATCTTCTCTATTAACCACCACCAAACATCCACAACCAGCCATGGTAGATTTTTTTTTCGAAATCTTCTTGTTTTATATTACATTTTAGAGTCGAATCAGCTCTACAAGAGGTATGGTTGACACGTAAACTAGCAGTTGTGGGCGGTACATATAAAATGTCCAAAAGCTCTACAACGGTTTTGAATTGTGGTTGGATGGTGGTGGTGGTGGTGGTGAGGTAGATGGTGATGGTGGTTAAACGCTGGTATGGTGGAAATTTGATAGTGGGAATGAGAGGGGAAGAAATTTGGAAAAAGTGAAAAAGAAGTAGAAAATATTAGGGTATTTTAGTCCTTTCATGTGTCCAAAATGCCATTTAGACAAAGGAAATTGCCATGGATCTTGAAGTTCATAAAAATAGCCCAAATGTGTCATTTTGCCAAATTTCTCCAAAAAATAGAACATTATGTTTTGCTACCTTTTTCTCATTTTACACTGAAGATTTAGCATCCTAGTATTCTTATCTACCAAATCAACCACTATAGTGTAGTAATGTTCACAAAAAGGAATGCATGGATGCTAATTGCTATTCACTCTCACTTGCTTATCTACAAATAGTACATCATCAATCCAAGCAACAATGTTGAATGCAAAACCTTCTAATACTCTTGAGTAGCTTTCTAACACTGCTTTGCCCACATCCTACATAAACCAAACATTTCTTGTCAAAACAGAATTAAGATTATATATTATATTGTGTGAAATAAAGTTGAACAAAAAAGTGGAGATAAATTTTATGTGTCAGAGGAGAACTAACCCTATTATACTGAATTTTGCTTGTATCCAATGTTGTTTGTGAAAGTTGAGGGAATCTTTGCTTCAAGCAAAACAATAAAATCTCCCCCCTGCTTGCTAAAATAATGTTCTTATCCGTCCGATCAAGATCCGACACTAGATCCTTCAATATGTCCCACGATGACTTCGAAGACAGACATGCTTTGCGTCTCCAAATGTGTATCGCGCGCTCAATCTTGTCCGCGAGCTCAAGTGCCTCGTATTCAGAACTTATACTCAGGGTACTAAGCAGATGATCTGGGTAAAACTTCTCTGTGTTGTACATGCACTTGTAGATTATATCTCCGACACAGGCCTTGCCACTCTGCATTCATAATATTAATCAATGCAGCCACCTTAGTACTGTGTTTGTGTTGGGGCCAGGGTACGAACATATGCAACATATATAGTGTACAGAAATACAAGTAAATAAGAAGCTGGTTGAAACACGCCTAAGGTAGCGAGTCACTGTAGAAGTATTTCGGGGAGAGTATTATAGGAAGGACTAACAATGTACCTTAGGAAGTGAAGCCATATACGATTCTGGCACATCCATATCTGCAAGCATACTGTTATTGATAGCCATTGCTGCTTTATGAATTTGGTTAGCACAATCTCGTTGTTTCCTAATTTGCTTCCTGCACTTTTCCGAGAGGCCACCCGGGGGGACACAAGGAACAGGCAGCCACCACTTGTCCTCATTATGCTCAGGCACCGCCATTTTCCTGAATGATCCTGAACGTAACTTCCCTGACATACTTCCCTTCTCTTCATACCAAAACTCAGATGCCTCGAAACTGTCCAATATATCCTACTCAACAAATGTTCCATAATTTACTAATGTTAGACCAGCTAATTTTTTCTAAAACATGTACAATTACACAGGTTGCACGCCCACTTCGCTAATATTCTCAATGAGGATATGGATAACTCTTCTTACCAGGAGTAATGCATCTAACTTTTTGAGGGCAGGAAGGTTGATATAAAGGTCAGTTCGTGGCCTTTTCGTCATGACCTCAACACTTGTTCCATCTGTGAGAGTTTCCATAGTTGGTGCAAATTCAACTATGAAATCACAAACAGATAAAAAGCAATTCATTTCTCTCTTCCACATCATCCTCTTGTCAGGACGCAATGGCTCCAACTTCTGATGTCGCCCGAATAATGAGACTGCACAAGAAACAAATATCGTCACAATCAGACAGAAATCACCACGGCAATGGGGAGGACTCGGCACCACGACCCCAATGAACTTGGCACCACGGCGTTACAAAGGAGGCAGAACTTAAAAGGAAGCTCGATTTTGCTAGGGAATAATTTTTACCATAAAGATTTGTAATGGAATTTGAAATGGTCAATGCTGTGGAGACTCCTTTCCCACCTCCTGACATATCTTGTCCCAGTAACAGCTTTGAGAATCTTTCTTTCATCGAATCAAGCTCTGCAAATAAGAATATATTAGTTCCATCTTAAAACCAATTCGCAATATCATCAACGAGTAATGACTAACCAAAATCGCCTGCTTCTAGGTCTGGAGTGGCATCATCCAACACACTCTTATGTTGTTTGATTCCTAATCTTGAAAGGGTAGGCGATGGAGTCTCAGAACAGTTGCCATATGAGAAGGAAGATGCATCCGAATTCGTTCTGCAATACCCGAAAGAGTCATCACTCAACAATGAACGCCTTCTAGTAGTAGTAGTAGCAGCAGTAGTAGTTGGCGAATCGTCAACTTCAAATCTTGAATCACCATTTTCATTATTCATTGGTAACTTCTCCATTTTCAACTTCCTTTCCCTCCTTCAAATCCTTAGAAATCCAAAAATACTTCAAAATTTGTTGGGTTCTTGAAAATGCCAAATGATTGAAGCTTTGTTTGAAGAGTTGACCTGGCTCAATATATACAGGGAGACTTGCAATGCATGTTACTTGGACCATTTATATTCATGATTGCCAAACTGCCAAAATACTATATATTCTGTAGATGTAATTAAATACATAAATTAAGAGAGTTTGGTCAATGAGATGCTTCCATGAAACCAGAGGCCTCACTGTTCGGTACTCTAAGATAAATAAATATTTGAGTCTTTGAGAGGAGAGGATATAGTCATATAGATAGGTTAAGAAACAAATTTACATCCATGCATGATGATTCAAGTAATATGAGAGGATATAAATATAATATAGACTAATAAAGAAATTATATCTTTAACTATTTTCATCTTAACTGTTTTCACGCATCCTTACTCTAAAATAAACAAAGGAGATAAATAGTTTGATGTGTTCAGGGGACTAAGAGTAAAATTACTTGGAAGTTTTTCCTAAAATCAATTTCTTATATCGACTATTTTCATTAAATTAGGGAGTTACTTTTAGATTTTACACAAAATCAGTTTATTTATTTATAATCCTCAAATAAACTCTTTTTCATATTTTTAGGTCTAAGTTGACGACAAATTTAAATTATTGAAGACAAACTCAAATTATTATTTCAACATGAAGATGAAAATTATAATATTTGAAACAAATTAATAATTGGTATTTTGTTTGAAAAAAAGAAGATGAAAATAATAAAATTTTTATTTTTAAGCTTTAATATAAATTTTTAGCTCCAATATGAAATAAATTAATTTAATTAAGAGTTATTTATTTTTAAAAATGACTCATAAATTGTAATATACATAAAATTCATATTTTGCCCTTACAAATTCCTGTTAAAGTGAAGTTCATATACTAAAAATGTTTTTTCAAAAGTGTAATTGTCAATAAATACATTTCATGTATCTATTTAAAATGTTCAAACATTTCAACTGACTATTTGAAATATTTATAGAAATTCAGGTACCTAAATGAAAAAAAAAAAAACTTTTATTTATAATAAAACTTTTGTTACACTACATATCTTTAAAGGTAGAAGCATCAAATACATCACTCTCTAATTCTCTATATTCTAGTCTAAAAGTGGCAAAACAAATATTCTCTTTTGTCTTTTGAACATATTGCTTAAGCTAAAGTTATTATATTTTTTGTCATAGTGTTTAAATTTTTAATATATATTTTTTATTTATCCTTAATAATATGTTTCTAAATTCACATCATTTTATTAACCCTATAAAATAAGGATAAAATAATAATAATAATAATAATAATATTTATATATTCTTAATAAAATAATTTATTACTCCCTCCATCCCTAAATGATTGGTACATTTTGACTTGCATAGTCGACAGAACTAGATTTAAAAAGTAAATATCTCTTATTTTACATGAGAAAAAAATTATAAGAAGTTGATATTTCAAAAATATATATTGAGACGAATCTAAACAAGATCTCACATGACTATATTATTTTTTATCGTTTAATGAAAATTCTTAATCAAATTTTTTATAATTTGACTACAAAAATCAAAATATATCAACCATTTAGAGACGAAGAAAATACTAAACAATATGTTAAAAAAAAAACTAAAGAAACATATCCTCTCGGTACTAGTTTTGGTTGTCAAACTTCAATACCCAACATCACAGTACGATATTCCAATTCTGAGGAATCAATAAAGAAATAAGTCAATGATGCGAGAACAACTATAAAAATTTAATAGTTTCAACTTCATTACATATTTTTATTTAAATTCATTTATTTTAGTGATTATTGAATAATACTCCATAAATTTTCAATTCTTTAAGAATGGCGGTTGTTCGGACTTTCTGTGCTTCTATTATACGTGCAGGCCAGTCATGTTGATCAGCATTATCAGTTTTGTTCATAAAGGTACTATATGGACACATACTCATAAAAAGTAGGCTTTTGCCAATTGTCTCATGTATTATCGATTAATTTTTTATATGCTTCTTTGATTATCGTATTTTTTTGGTTTACTCCTGAACAATTTATCTTTTCTAAAATGTCTCTTATATTGCTTATCTTTTCTGGATTGTCATTGACCCATTTTTTGCACAAAAATATATGTAAATTAATTTTAAAAGAGGGCAAAAAAATTTACACGATTATTTAGATTTGTGAGATACATTATAAATAAATTTACATGTGTGTATCTTTTATAATATTTCAAATAATATAAAATCATTTTTATTACTAAATAATTATAAAACAACCCCTCACTCTTTTTCATATCCACTCCACCCGCTCCCAACACTGAAGCAATCTCATCAGCAACATTAATCATACATGAATTTCTACCAGGATCGGCAAACAAGCGACTTTTCGTTATACCATATCTAAGAAATATATTAATCGGGCCTAGGTCACATCCATATGAGGAGAGTGCATACTTCATAGATCAAGGAGGCATGATCGTAAAATCAATTGGTGTTAAATGAAGTAACTTCCTAGTTTATTAAGTGATGAACTTTCTCCTTTATTTTCAATCTGAGACTCTCACATATGTCAATCTTGGCCTCATTTGGAGCAATCTTTAACACCATATGCACTCTATTGCACTATATGTTTTTTCGAGTTTAGTGATTGGGGTTGGGTTGGGGTGGGGTGGGGCGGTGTGAGGAAGAAGGAGAGGTTGTGTTGTAATTATTTAGCAATAGTAAGTATTATAAAAATTCATCACATGTAAATTTATTTTAAAATGTGCCTCACAAATCTTAATAATCGTATAATTTCTTTTTTGCTCTCTCTTAAAATTAATTTATGTATATTTTAGTATTAAAAATTGGTTCAGAGAACGGTCTAAAAAGGATAAATAGTTTAAGGGACACCTCATAAAGAATAAATTATTCAGAACCACGTCAAAAAAGATACAATAGTTGAAAGATCACGTCTCGGCATGTAAATGAGCTGGGAATGTAGGGTTGTGGCCCGTGTTCGAGCTCAGCTGCTGGCTCTCCTTTTGGTGAAGTGTAACCAACATGCTTGCCAAATAGGCATGGCCAGCGAATAAAGTTACAATTGAGTTTTTTTTTCTTTTTTTTCTGTAAATTAGCGATATATGTGAAGCTACAATTGAGTATTGAGCAGGCCTTTTCAACAATGCAGCTTGTTACAAATGTACACTATATTTAATTGCAAAAATGAGAAGTTTTTTCATTGAATCCCATATTCTCATATTTTCTTAATTATAAGAAAAATAAATTTAAATAAATACCTTTTTTATGAAAGTTTTTTAAAAAATATCTTTTATAACTATTAAGTTTGAAATTTTAATTATTATTATTACGGGATATAAGTATTGATTGTGTCGAATAACTAGTTCAATTAATGTGTGGCCTAATTGCCTCAATCCTATGTACTAGGATTACTTAGAAGTATGAAACTTAATTTAATGTATTGTTTATCATTATTTTTGTATATTGTGATCTTGATTTTATTTTATTTTTTAAATTTTTAGTGTTTAACCTTTTAGTTTTAGTAAAACTTTGGAGAGATAAATAAATTTCATTATTCATTAATAATTAATATATTTAAAGAGGTAAAGTAATAATTTTTTAAGAGGCATTGACATATCGTCGTATTTTTATAATAACATGTGATATTCTTCCGTGTAATTATTATTTTTGCAAGTTATTGTATATTAGATTTCAATTCTTTAGTTATATAATTTTATATTTTTGTTATTTTAATAACTAGTTGAACCATAAAAATGACCTATTAATAAATTTTTGTATAAGAGCTTCAATTGTTTATGTAGTTAGTGACCAATCAAATACAATTTCAAGTGGTGAAAATGCTGACAATAGATTTGACGATGAGAATATTATGTCAAGTCATCTAATAATGAAATGATGTTTAATGATAATCATTTTTTATCACATATGTATATCTATGACCCTAGAGCTTACGGAAATCTTGATAATAATAATAAAATATTTTTAGTTGATGAGAAGGGTTTCAAAAGAGAATTGACTATTGAATTTTTCGTTAGATGAAAACCGTGGGCATTTTTTATAGTCATTACTTTAGAAAATTGAATAATGGGAAAATTAACGATCGAAGATTGAGTAATGGAGAAATTATTTTCTGTAATTTGTAATAGGGCCCCTTTTTCAATTTTTACGCCGGACCCTGAAAATATCAGGATCGGCTATGCGACAATTATACAAGGAATTGAATCGAAAAGGTAGTCAATGAACCATAATGTGGAATTGAGCCTCACACATTACAAACGATAAAAGTCATAAATAATCATATGATATAAATTATTACGGATTATTCTAAACTAAGCAAATGAGTGTCTAAGCTCCAAATAAACATCTTAGTCTTTTGTGGCTGCTGCTCGAATGAACTTTCGCTTCCTAAATGTGACTCAAGTCAACGTGATGCGTGAACTTCACTTCCTGAATGTGACTCCAATCTCCGAAACTGTCTTGAAGTACCCGAAAATTTTCACTCTTGAAAATCCCACAAATTGAGTGCTGAAACATTGCAAAGGCAGACCCTTTTAGCCGAGACCCCCCTAAACTATATATCATTCAATTCTCAATGTCGTCATTCAACTATCATTTAATTTATGTGTGTGCCTAAATTAATTTAAAGATAGAGCAAAAAGAATTACACAATAATTTAAATTTATGAGATACATTTTAAAATAAATTTATATAAGAGGATCTTTTATAATATTTAAATAAATAAAATTACTTGTATGACTAAATAATTACAAAATAATCCCTCATTCTTTCTCATACCCTTAATCTGGCCTATTAAAAACAAGAGAGGACATATTTGCTCGTCCTTTTTCGTGTTTCTTTCATTAGTGAGTATAGTATAGAACTATAGATAATGAATAGTTATTACTCCCTATTGATTTAATTTATATTTAAAATTGTGTTGCAAAAGGTATCAAGTGAAAGAATAGAAGGAAGAATTTGTGCAAGTAAAGAATGCTATGATTGTAAGCATTTGCACTCTTATCTTTACGACATAATTACTCCACATATATACTATTTCTTCCAACAATTTCTCCACTCAAACATATACTACTAATCATACAATAACACCGCACACCAGTCCTAAAAATTCATCTGCTGCTTTGTTGGCTACAAAGTTGGATTGCCTTTCTGGCTAATACTCCCGCCATCCCTAAATGATTGGTATATTTTGAGTTTCATGATTAACATATAAAATGCGATTTAACACATAAATATCTTATGTTCTACATATAAAAATTATAAAAAGTTGATATTTCAAGAATATATATTGAGACGAATCTAACAAGACTATATTATTTATTATCGTTTAAAGAGAATTCTTGATCAAATTTTTGTAAATTTTGACCATAAAAGTGAAATTGTCCTAATCATTTAGGGACGAGGAGTAATAAAAATAGGACAACTAAATATAAACCTTTACGATTAAAATCTTCACTACACATTACATAATATATATAGTATATATATATATTTGTGATTAAATTATATAATTATATATAATAAGGAAAACAAAATAATGGATATGGGCCATTTCTACAAATAAGGTTTGACATTTGACAATGTAATGATTGCAGTAAGGAAATAAAAAACAAGACATGAAGAAAAGCAAAAGCAGAATCCTACACTGTCTTAACCAACCTCCACCACTAAACAAAGTAATTAAAGCCTGTTCAATAATGGCATTATGTTGTTTTATTAGGCTAATTAGTTCGTGCTTTATGCTATTAATAGTTTCCATTTTACAATCGAGCCTTTAGATATCTGGACAAAATCTTAACATGGGACCTGTATTATACTTTATGTTAGGGAATCAATATTAAAAGTAATTAAAGTGTCTCAAGTTCGAGGATGACGCTGAAAAATGTAGACTAGCAATTATATATCAAACTAAAATATGTAAATAGTGAAAATACTAATTACACCATTATATTTTACCTTGATAATCCTCAATGTAAGAGTTACTCTCGTTAACTCGAGAAAAATTCGAGAAAAATTGATTACATGATTCATGAATTTTATTTTATCTTAAGTTTATCACGCACTGGCTGAATTCGAAACCAAGTTTATTATACTTGTCAACCAGTGCAAGACATCTTTGACCGTCACCACATTGTCTATCAAAGAGACAGATTCCATATTTTTTATGTTGGGCCTTTCTTACATATTCAAGTAAAATTTTAATTCTTAACTAGTTTTTAAAATAAAATAATAGCTACTAGTAATTAGTACTAATAAATAGTTAGTAAAACCGTCAAACAATAATTACGGTAGTAATGAAACCAGCATATGAAAACATGTTGACTCAAAGCTTTTGTACTTGAGTCATATGTTTGCAATTCCAATAAATTAAAAGTCAAACATTTAGAATTTCATGGAAACGAGGAGAAAGTTAGTAGTAGTTGTAAATTAAGTAAATAAATGTTGTACTTGTAGGCTAAGTATGGTACTCGAGCATCGTGCCACCAATTATATTACTCCTACAATCAATAAAAATGCTTATAAATCAGTTTACTTAGTTGGCAATACTAATTAAACAAGTTTTATATATTACCTCATGTGTGAGGTTGACCTCAGTATTTGACAAAAACATCATAGATACATTCACATTACATAGCTGCGGCTACTTCAAAATATTGGCCTCCCCACCGGCCACCACCACTTAGGAGTTTCACAAACAAAATTATTAACGGTTAAGATGCACGTCTCACATCATCGTAAGTCGATGTCCTTTCGGATCAATATATAAGTAGAATGACACCGATTTCCGATATGAGATGTACATCTTAACATTAACTAGAAAATTTAAATGAATGTCTGAAAAATCATCCATCCCCATCGGCCTCCACGACGTAATTCAGGTGTCAAAGAAATAGACAGCTAAATACGAGCATACTTGTCTTTTACTCAGTGTAGTTCGATTCTCATAGGGACTGAACCTTGTGTTGAAGTGATTAAAAACAAAAGTTCATATCTTCCAACCGGTTGAGACATAACTCGTGATTTATTTCATCCGTATACCCTAAGGATAGGGATACATTAGGAAGGGTGATGATTTCACGTTTTTTGACAATATATCAATGTTAGGATGCATGCTACCAATAAGGGTGATCAAGTTGGTGGAGTAGGTGAGCTTATGACGGCAAGTTCATGAGTTCAATTCTCCTACCAACACTTAATGTTAGAATGTCTAATTGGTTATTTCTTACTCCCACAATTTCAAACATAAAGGCTTTTTCATTTTTTAGTGTCTATTTTGATTAGTAATAACTAATTAATTACAATATAACAAATTACTTTTATGAAATTACACTTGAATATAAATTTATCGATATTAATTTTATATTTTTTGAGCTAAAACTTAATAAGTAATTGATGGTCAAAGTAAAAACGAAAACGACCCCTATATCCAAATAGATGGAGTATATAGATACCCATAGAATTCTAGAGCCTAAATTTTCTCCACAAGAAATAAGATTTGCAAACAGCTATAGGCTGGCTAGTGTAGGCTGCTGAGTTTGTCTCTCTCTCATGAAATGGCACCTGAAGAATCATCCAAAACAGTACAACTTCCTACTTTTGATGTCTCCAAACCTCTGAATCCTCAATCTTTGTCTTGTCTCTCTGCAGCCTGCAAAGAATGGGGTTTCTTCCAAATCATCAATCATGGAATTTCCAAACATGTTTATCACAACATTCGATCCCTCACCAACAATCTCTTCTCCCTCCCTCCTGATATCAAGCTCAAATTAGGCCCCTCCTCTTCTCTCAAGACTTACACCCCCCATTTTATTGCATCTCCATTCTTCGAGAGCCTCCGAGTCTCTGGCCCCGATTTCGCTTCCTCTGCCAACACTTCTCAACATGTTCTTCTAGGTCCAACTGTTTCAAAATTCGGGTAATAAATCGTACTTTTATCATTACAACAATTCGACGTTCAAACTGTTTAGTCTTTCGGCCTAATTTTATGATATCATCTTATACATGCTTTTTTTATCACTAGAACAATTCGACATATAAACTGCTTAATCTTTCGCGCTAATAATTTCATGATATCATTTTAATACATGCTTCTTATGTAAGATAAATGTAAAATCACTGTTTTTGTATGTTGTCCCTCGGACTCTATTATCACTAGATCAATTCGATATTCAGACGTTTTCCTATATACTTTTTCAGTGTGACAATGCAAGAATATGGAAACAGAGTAACAGAGTTATCAAGATCAGTCATGAAATGTGTCTTGATGAGCTTAGGAGAAGAAGTTGGGACAAGAGACTATGATTCTGAGTTCAAGAACTGTCATGGGTACATGAGAATCAACAAATACTCACCTCCATTAAGCTTAAAAAACGAAGATGGCGACGCAGAAGAAGAAGCTGAAGGTCTAGGGAAGCATACAGATATGAGCTGTATAACCATAGTTTTTCAAGATGAATTAGGAGGGCTACAAGTGAGATCAAAAGATGGAAAATGGATGGATATTGCCCCATGTGAAGGTAGCCTAGTGGTGAATATTGGGGATTTATTACAAGCTTGGAGTAATGATAAACTGAGATCATCTGAACATAGGGTGGTTTTCAAGAAACTTAAAGAGAGGTTTTCTTTGGCTTTTTTTTGGTGTTTTGAGGATGAAAAGGTGATTGAAGCTCCTGATGAAGTTGTGGGGGAAGGAAACTTGAGGCTCTACAAGCCATTTAATTGTCTTGATTATTTGAAATTCAGAGAGAGTAGTGAAAAGGGGAAGTTTGAGAAAGTTGGGTTCACAGTTAAGGACTTTGCTGGTGTTGCATGTTGTACAATCAAGTAACGTTATCGGAGATAATCGAATGGTTTAGCGGTTCAGCCTGTATTCTTTGATTTTGTAAGTCAAGAGTTTGAATCTCGTGTAACGGAAATGGATTTGGTAATTATTGTAATGTAACATTATTGTAATTAATTATTTGCAATAATTATGATAATAAATGATATATTTAGATGAATGATGAGCAATAAAATAGGAATGTTAGTGATTGAAAAAAGAAAAAAAAAGTAGTTAGGCCATGATCTAGATAGAGTTATTGGTAAGTTTCAACTGTCTAGTTGTATTCTTGTTGTCTTGAAAGGTTGTCTACTTGTTTGCATGTGCTAACTGGTCTCTATTTTGAATCATATGATGGAAGAAGAAGAAAAATATACTACTAATTTGGAATTAAAAAGGAAAAGAAGAAGATGAAAATAATTATATAAGGCAGAGACTTTGGCTTTTGTTGCATGAAAATAAGTGTTGAATTAGTATAGTAGGACAAGTATGAAAATATTTTTTATTTTGCGCCCCACTCGTATATTATTATAAAATTGCACCATGAGTATGTATTATTTTATATTTAAATAACAGCATGCCTGTTTGTATTATTTTTAAAGTTACACATTTTTCTAATTTATAATATAATGTTAACATTACTTAAAGATAGCACTTGAAAACATTATTACCCTGACTAAATTTTCTGAAATAACGTTAATACTTATCAACGTATTGTTTGACAACAATCTATTTTATTAAGGTTTAAGGATATGAAAAATATTACTCTTCTTTCCACATTTAATTGGATTAATAATAAGATGAGTTCAAAATAAATTGGGAAGTCAAAAAATGCATACTATTTTTACTAAGGATAAAATGAATATAGTAAAAAGGCACATTAAAGATGATAAATAATATGATTTAAAAATTTGCAATCTTAACAATACGTTAAAAAACGGAGGAATATGTTTTAAGACCTAATTAAAAGTTTGAAGCTGTTATACTAAAAATAAACTCATTATTCATTGATGGAAGAAAATTTGTACAAAGTTTTGCTTTCTTTAGTTAGCAATTAAGATATGAGCTTTAATAAAGAATAACCATTTATAGTGTATAAATCATATTCGAATGTCAAAAAATCAATATACGAAAAAAGCTTAATAAATAAGAAATAGTAGTCGTTCTTGCACAATATTACCAGTGCGATCAATTATGAGACAAATTATTTTTTTATATAATAGGGTAACCAAAAAAACTTGTACTAATAGTAGTCGTTCTTGCACAATATTACCAGTGCGATCATTTTAACTCATTTTAAAAAATGTGGTTATTTTTAAAATTAAACAAGTGTCAGTTACCAATTGATTATAAAAGATCATAGGGTTTCAACGAAAAACCTCTAATTCCCTCTTCCCATATTATATATAGTGTAGATTATATAAAGTATAGATTAAGGTAGACAAAATGGTAAAAACATTTAACCACTAAAAACTCAATTTTCAATATCGAGACCCATAAATGGGGAATAATAAATTGCACATGCCAATAGTTTTGATGGAGAAGTGAATGTGTGGAGATGGTGTACAACTTAAAAAAATAAGCTTAACGGCTAAAACTATTACTCATTTTATAATCGTAAACTTAGAATAATCAATAACGAATAACTCAGGGGTAGGATACAAATTATCCCAACTATCATTTGTCTTGTTTATCAATAATTTCAACTAATTTATTAGTTGAAATTTTCATATAAGAGTAGTGATAGGAGTCAACATATATAAAAAAAAACTAGGAAAACTCCACAATTTTAGTATGGATGAACCAAAATAGTAATAGTTTAAACGTATAATATTTAAAAATAATTCTTTCAAAAATGTAGTGAGAGCTGCGACCCTCTCCACCTACTTAATTCCTTCACTACTTTTACCTTTGTTTTTTTATTTTTATATTGGGTAATCTAGAGAATAATGTTATATACCCTTCCATTTCATAACGTAGGACGTTTTTGTATCATGCGTTGACAAATGTTATACTCCCTCCATTTCATATCGTGCGTTGACACACGAGATCAAGTCGCAGAACAAAGGTTCGAGTTGTTGCATCTACCAAACAAACATTACTAATATTCCCAAGGGAAACAAAAAAAGAACATTACTAGTAAGATTTAATATGAACATTTGGGTAAGTTGACATATCACCCTTTAGAACATCCATCCATAATCACCCTCCGCGAATGAATCTTCACTGCCAACAGCGAATTGAAGAGGATCGCAGTAATCATCAAAGTCGGCATAATCGTAGTCATAATAAGAGTCCGAATCGGAGAAATACCCCCCATGGCCCCCCCACCAATCAGCAACTTTAACATTCCAGCCATAATCACGAGTGGAATCATTAGGACGGCGAAGGTTCTTTATCTGTCGCACACATCTTTTCCCCAGGTCCCCTCCAAGATCAAGATTGAAACACTGTCGAAGATCAAGGGACTCGAGTTTTGGGCAACCATTTAGAATGGCCTCTAGACCTTCATTAGTCATCCTATTTCCGAACAACTGAAGATGATGCAGCTCAGGCATGACTTTGCCAACAGCTAGTGCCTCCTCATTGCTTTTTAAGATCCCATCTCTACATCCACAGGCATTCAGAGCGAAAGACTTGAGCATAGGAGAAGATCGACCAATAGCTTCAATTTCATCTTTCTCAAAAGAGGTGCATTGGATGTGTAACTCCTCCAACAGTGGGAACCTCTTTACTGCTTTGCTTAAAGTTTCACCAGATACATCATGGCAGCTTGCAAGGCGAAGACATCGAAGCTGACCACATCTGTATAATCATCAACTAACAGCTGATACAAAACGTTCTATGGTAATGCATAGAATCGAAGTATGATCATAGTTGTTGGCTTGTTGTTTTCAATTAGAGACAAAGATCATCACATGCATAAATGACAAACAATGCAGCAAGTGAATCAGTTGGAACAAGAACCATAAACAGCCTTTTCAAGAAAGAACAACTAATATCTTAAAAGAGAAACCCTGTGAGCTCATATCTCCTACATGTTCATGAAAGACGGTCACAATAATAAGTGATGCAAATTAAGAGGAAATAAGTTTTGGGTATGCACATGCAGGTAACTACAGGAAGTCCAGAAAGCGTATTGTTAAGAATATAGTATGCATGTTAGATAGATAGCAACTAGATTGAATAGTACTTTTACGGAAAAAAATTGACCCTGCTTGATTATGAAAAAACGTCACCTGAACCTAATATTGGATTGCAGGCAGAATTAAAACCACACTTACTGGAAGCAAACATGTACTTTCATCTACATCACAATCTCATATATAATGAATTCAAAACCATAATAACCCATGCAAGCCCATTATATATAGACATGAAGGTTCAGGGAAACAAAAGGTTGAGAGAAAAACAATACCTTTCAGCAATGTACTCAAGTAACTCATCAGACGAAAAATCTCCGAGATTGAACTCTGTAACTTGTCCTTTACTCAGATCCACAGCACGACGGCATAGCACATCATAACCATTATACGCCAAGTCAGAAAACCTATTATAGGGCTTGTCAGACGAGTCATCAGTATCAGCAAGTTTCCACATGTCTATAACACGCCACATAGTGGGATCCATACAAACCCTCCTCCATGTGGTACACACTTTTTGAGCAGACCACAGAATATCCATTGGCTTTAACTTCTGTAGGATTTTCGCGGTAATATCTTCAGGCAATTCCACCCATGGAGGAGGAGGCGGTGGGACTGGTTTCCATGTTGACTTTGATGCAACTTGATTCTTCTTCATTCTTCCTCTCTGGGATTGTTTGATGCCTTCGCTTTTTATGTCTGTTATCGAAAAAAAGAATTATGCTTCAGCCAAATTAATTACACAAAAATTAAGAGAAACATTTATGTTCATTAGTAATACATTATGGATACACATTTACATATACATGTAGCATAAGGTTTCATAAAGTAGGTTCACACAACAACACATGCGTAGTGAGTTAGTGACACCACCTTCATATTCTAGTGAGTGGAAGTGGCTTATGTGCTTACATCCTACCTCAAAATGAAATCATAGTTCAAGACACTTGCACTTTCATGCTATACCTTTACAAGATAGATTACCAAATGTAATCACTTCTATCAAGAATAAATAGACCGAACTATAAAAAAAAAACCCATCTAATTCAGGCTTAAGCTTTACCATATCATCTGTAAATTAACATAACAAAAAGTTTTTTTCAAGTAATACAAAACTACTTAGTTAGCTGGTAAACGGAAGTATTTTACTATACTACCTTCAACCTAAAAGATTGTCTAGTTTGATTTCGACGGTCATGATTAACAAACTCTGGAGCAATAATTGAAACATAACTTTGATTTGAATAAGAACTATCATGGTGATAGTAAATAAAAAGTAGTCATTTGCACATACATTAAGGAATATAAAAAGTAGTCAAAAAGTACATTGAAAACGTAGAATGACAATTACTTAATACTATATCATTGGTAGGTTAATAATATCATTGAAGAAATTAGTCAAAGTTCATTGAGAATGTAAAAGTAGAATGTGCTGTGCTAAATTGACGAGTATTTTGGAACAAAAAAGTTGTGCTAGGATGACAAGTACAAATGAAGAGGGAGTATTCAATTTCAACTTGGACTCAATCACAATGATTAGTAATCAGCCACATAAAGTAAACAAATTTAGCAACATTAACTGAAGATAATCAAATTAGGCAAAGAAAAAGCAAAGTTTGAATCTTTATCATAACTAGAAGCAGAATCAAAGGCATAATGACCCAAACCGCTAACAATTACTACTCTCAACACCGTAATTATGAGCATCAGAATTGGTAACAAACTGAAATTTCAATTTTCACTACCACTCAATCACGTCAACAATAAGCCACATCAAGTCATACAAATTTTCCAATGTTGAACAAAAATATAATCGAAGAACTGAAAGCACGAATGTATCCCGTAACCAAGAGCAAGATGGCCCAAACCACAACAGCTATAAAAATTTCTACTACTAGCACCAGAATTACTGAAGTAACAAAATCAAGGAAACATTACACAATTAGGGAAAGCCATATTCGACGAACTTGGTCAATTTTGCACTGAAACATGATCATTTGCAACTTCAATTCGATCACCACGATTAATAATCAGGCACAACAAACAAAACAAAATACAATCAACTTGGGCAAAACCAATAAAATAAAAAGCACGGTAAAATACCAGAAGCAGAAGGACAATCACGCACAAAATGACCCAAACCGCCACAACTAAAACAATTCCTAGTCCCCAGACGAGAATTACGCAGTTGAGAAGCGGACACAAACTGAGAACTGTGAGAAAGCTCAACGCGCCAATTGAATTTCCCATTCCATGAGTGAATAGCGAAAAGAGCGTCACGGAGGTTAACGAATTCGACGAAAGCGTAGCGTCTGCCTCCATAGGGGAGCTTGATTGTGCGAATTTCGCCGTAAGCTTTGAATTCTTGATCGAGTTGATGGCTTGAGATGTTTGGGTCGATGTTGCCTACGTACACCTCTGACATTCTTGATGTTTGAAAATGGTGGATTTTAGGGTTATGTCACACTCCTTGAGTGTTGAAAATGATCCAAATGGGGAAGGGTCCGAACTATATATAACAAAGAATAATCGAATTATCTAAACTTGAGCTAGCTAGCGACTTGTTAAACACACCTCAATACTTCCAAATACTCCATCCAATTCAAAAAAAGTGTTCCTCTGGACATTTCAATAATATCAAAAAGAGTATTTTTTACATAAATCAATGCATATTACAACACTTTTCCCCTTAATACTCTTACAACCATAAAAAGATTCAAAATAAATAATGATTGTCTCATACTTAACTCGATAGATAGTGTACTAATGATTGTCTTTATAAGGGATATAGATATAAATTTTAAATGCATTACATGATTCTTAATTTGTGTGAAATCTCTAAAAATACATTTTATTTGGATTGGAGGGGATATATGTCTTTGTAAAATTTTACACTAAATAACAAAGCATGAATAAAGTCAAGTTCACCTTTATACCCCTCATATGATTGCATTAATACTCTAATTTTTAAGTACATCAATATTCATATACTAATAATATATGAGGATATAAAAGAAAAAAAATTATATCTTTTGTTTTGAATTCTGCAATGCATAGAAAGACAATTATGGATCAAAATTAATAGTAGTATTTTTAGAAGGAAAATTTCTATTTTGTCCCTCATATATAATTGTAGTCGTCAAGCGTTCGTGAAGAGAAGATGGGAGGGGATTGAAAATTATTATGACATTAACTATAAAAAAAAATTATATACAAAAACTTAAGAATAGGCATGTTTTCTATACGAAATTAATAGTATTCATGAACTTTTTATTTTTTTAATTCACCTCCATTTTTTGTGTTAAATTGAGATAAACATACTTTCCTTGAGGGCAATTTCGAAATCGGGAAAAAATAAAGACTGGGATCAATTTCAAAATAAACAAAAGAATAGGCATGTTTTCTATGTTGTTAAAAGCTTTTAATTAATTCAAAATAAATATACAAACCACACTCGGTCATCTTCAACCTTACACCCCACCGTACCGTAACGTTAAAGGGTAATTAAAAAAATCACATAATATTCCCTCCTTCCTTTTTCGTTGTCTTTCTAACCTAAATTTTTGTTTCAAAATGCTCATCTTTCAAGCATCCCAAACAAGATTAGTAATTGAGGAGCACATAGAAAAGAAGCCAATATTTCAAGGCGCAACCGGCCAAAAAGCCAATATGTAAACAGAACAGTTAATCAAAGAGAAGTTCTTCAAGATCGTCTTCTCAGAAGAATTTTACACAAGTTCTGCAGGATCATGTCCTCAGATGATAATGGATAAACAACTCCTAAATTGATTAAGCGACCACATTCAACTGCTAAGCAATAATTATCCAGGAAAGCTGAATAAATACTGCATGCCTACAAATAGAGTTTCCTCCATGTCACTAGTTGCATATTACCAATTCGGGCATCGAAATGCAGACACAATGTTATCTAAATTATGCATGCATTTTAACCAGATTGAGCTTTTCATGAAATGTATCTATCCTGCTGCTCTTGAAGTAGCTTAGCCGACGATTTGGCATCAAGATAAAGAGTACTTATTTCTTCAAGATCAGCCTGCATGATATATAAGAATCATCTCAATGTCATGCTGTTTATAATTGGCTTAGACACTCGAATAGATAAAGATCAATTACCTTGCAGATTTGATCACGACCATTCATTTTGGCGACCACACTGGCGGGTGATAAGAGTTGAACTGCATGCCTGAAAAGAAACAAATTCTTGATCTGAATAATTACTTACAATAGTTCTGACAACACTAGCAAGTCCTAATGCATGTAAAGAGGCTCCCGCCTAAGTGCCAGTCTCAGGAGAACAGGGAGGGGGATCTGTTGGCACACAGGCTCACCCCTGTGATAAAAAAATAGACTACTTCCCAATTGACCCAAGATGAAGTGCAACAAACTGTCTACTACTTCACAATAGATAAGAGGAGTGTATACTGTATATTCTTACAATAGGACTAGTGTGACCAAAAGAAATAAGAAATATAGACCTTAACGAGGCCTTTTGCCCACTCTCTGCTAGAAAAGCCAAACTCTCTTCGTCGATACTTAATTCCTCCACATGAGCACGGATGGCCAATATCTATTTGATAAATTATAAATACCAAAAAACAGATATTAGAAGCGATGCTGTCAGGTCAAGAAAAGCAACAAAGTTGTGACACTATACCTGAAGCATCTCTGCGGGGCCATAAGTTTCTGTTCGAATAATCACCAATCGGTCAAGCAAGTCAACTGGAATTCCATGAGGGCTAGTCATGTCAGTTCCCCTATAAAAACCATCGGCCATATTTAGCTTATTATTGTGAAACCGTTTTCTAGTATGCACACATAATAACCCATAGGTTCGACCTACACATTTTGCTACAATTTCAATAAAAGCAGTGTGCCAGTCGAGCTCTGGTATACAGCAAAGAACCATGTGCTGGATGGTATTAGCAAACCATTACTAGATGGTTGAACAGTACATTATAGTAGCAAATGCTATATTGCTATCTAATCAAATCAGGCACTGTTCCATGTGCTGGATGTTATTAGCAAGATAAGGGAAATATAAGCTCTCAGATTTGCTTATGTTAGACAAGTTGGCTACAGAAACTGTGGAGTATATAACACAAAGACAAACACAATTTGGGAAATGATATTGACTTAGCAAGAGATTTAATGTGGTGATAATGACAGGGATTTCCGATGTTAATGATAATAAAAGGGAAAGAAGCAAGTACAACTGCACATACTTGTATTCCACATTTCCACCAATTGAAAGAACAAAGAATGAAGCAGTACAAATAATACAAAACTTCATACCTAACATTGCAAATTCCTCTATTAGTGGCAAAGACAACTATTGGTGAAAGTGGACTTTCTAAAGCACGATTCATGTAAGAGAAGCACTCCATATCCAGCATGTGCACCTGCCAATAGGTTCGATTGTCAAGTTAATAGAAAGTACGATGGAGCAACATTAGATATATAGTTAGTAGCTGAACAATAACCTCATCAATAAATAAGACACCGGGAACGAGCTCTGCTACACCTTCATCAATATAGCGATTTACAACCTGCAAGAATAAAAGCTTTCTATAACACAAACTTTGAAGAGCTCACATTGACGCAAACAAGTGTCTAAATCGATGAAGAAGCTTTACGTAAAAATTACAAGTCCTCATAATAACTATACCACCTTCTGGACAAATATCCTCTCAGCCAACAGTAATGAAAACCATTTTTTCTGCTTCTGAAATGAATTACCTTGTTTATTTCTTGCCTTAACTTGTCTGTAATTTCTGTTTTCCTAGGCTTCATCATCTGACCCATCAGAGATAATATATCTTGGCCTCCTTGTGGGCGTGCATTTGCAGCATCAAGGTCATGTAGGGTAACATCCTGATAATTAGTAAATACAATAAACACAAAATGTTTTATAAAATTACTGAAAAAACTAGACTAACAGAGGAATCTTGGAATACAATCAGCGTAGTCATTGGCCATGATCCACGATCAATGCTATGTAATGTGTATATATTCATTGAAATGAGACATACCTGGACTATCTCTTTCTTTTTGTGAACTTCTCCTTTTGGAAGAGGAACATATTCTTCTGCCTCGAGATCAAACTCTGTAGCAAAAGCATCACTTCTACCCACCCTTTTGACTGCTCCACTATTTGCTTCAATGTAAATTACATCACCAACAGCAACCTATATAAATAACACCAACATACAGTTGAGAAAAGAAAAGAAACAATTAATCTGGTTTGAAACTTAACACTAAGGCGCGTAATAAATGATTAGTAGTGGCTAATGACACACCAAATGAGAATATAACGAAAACTAATAACGAAATAAACAAACAAGGACATTGAGGAACCATACCTTTTCTTTAATCAACGCATCATATATTGTTGGATCGAGCTTTAATTGCTTAGTACCCTTGACAGTTTTTAACCCAATTATAACATGGCTAATACTTTTACCGTATCCACCTGTTACACTTTCTGCCTCTTCAGGAGAAAGTTCTGTCACCTGCAGAGCAATCAGAATAAAAGTCACCAATGACTAACTTCCTGATCTACCAAATATAACATCACTTTGACTAAAATTATAACAAGATAAACTACATAGCTCATAAATTAGTAACTTGCCTCCCCTTCGTAAACCTCCTTATTTTCCTTAATACGAAGCCCAATGGCCCTACGAAAATTTTCCATCAGGACTTCCGTTTTCTTTACTTCGGCTGAGTAGACTTCAGATCCAACCATGGGGCAGAAGGGAACCTATACATATAAATGGAATGAATAACAAAACTGAGCGTACACAACTAAGCAACAAAAAATATGTAACTTTATACCAAAAAAAAGAGAATGGCAATGATGAAGGATTAAGTTGAACATACCTTACTACCAAGTTCCTGAGATATACCAAGAGCGAGGGCGGTTTTTCCTGTACCAGGAGGTCCAGCAAGTAGTAATGCTCTTCCAGCCATCTTTTTCTGTCGTATCATATCAACTACAAGGCCAGAAGCCTCTCTTGCCATTGCCTGACCAACAAATCCAGCGGCCAAAGGAATAGCTTTTCCATTGGGCTACAAAACACCTCATTGTTAAAAACATCACTCCAAAAATGAAAGAAGACAAACAAAAACATAAGCCAGTCCTTAAAGGCAATCAATTTCCATGTTTATATAATCATAGCATTATAGACAGGGGGAGCTCGAATCTTGACCATCGTTCTTCGGTCATAGGGAAGGAAAATAAAAACGAAATTATTATTATAGACCACTGAAAAAACTAAATCAATTTACATCACTTGAAGAAGCTACTCCTATACTCGATATAAGAACCCAGAAAACAATCAAAACAGAAGGGAAGCTCTTAGGTTTGAAATAACTGGTAAATACACAAGTTTATCGGGTATAATCCGAGGACTACCTGAAGACCAAGGCCTTTAATATGTGTGTGAGTTGCAATCCTTTGCTTCTTAGTCGTCGACTGTACTTCTTCTATCTTCATTGTCTTCCTATTTTGCTCCCAAAATTGGTTTTAAGCTGCTCAGAGAATAATGATATCAATGATAGCAACTCAAAATCCAAAAAAAAAGAAAAATCGAACTTTATACATAAAAAACATTGTATAAATAATTATAATCCAATTTAGTTATATATTTATGCAATGCATAATATCTACACTCCAGTGTTGGCAAACAGTGGATTTTTGTGATTTTAATTCACAAATTAAAATTCAATTTCAATATCAAATTGCAAACAATCAATTATCAATTACTTAATGAACAACATACCTGCGCTGGGTCCAAGTTGGAGCTGCCGGAGGAGTATGGGTTGTCTGTTGAGCTAAGGGGCGATGTTTAGGGGAAGCAAGTAGCGAGGGCGAACTGAAATAGGGCGCGCTTAGTAGTGTTAAGGGAAGTAGGGGTTTATTGGTTTTCTTGAATTGAATCGTCATTTTCTTGGTTTTGTTTGAACTATTAATCACCCAATTCCCCCATTTTCGAGCGGAGTCGAATCAAACCGAGTCAAGGTTGGGGATTTTTCTAAAAATAAAATTAATCGGGTTTTATAATATTTAGTTTTGTCTCATTCTTGGTTGGTTTTAATTCCAATTTTCTTACGCGCCTGGAAACACTATACACACACCCAAATAGTGGTTTTTTTAGGAGTTAAATGTCTATTTTGCTCCTACATCAGAGTGTCCCAAACACTACATTTACAAATAAAGGATAAAATAGTTTCTTTTTATAGTTGGATTGTAGCATGACAAAAATACATGAGTTGCATAATACAAAAGGATAAAATAATTATTTTACTACTAACAAAATACTCTTTAGATGTAGCTACTAAAAAAAGAAAATATAAAATTATAATTAAAATAAAAAATTAATTTATGAAATACTATTTTGATTATACAAATTCTAATATACAATATGTTGAAACAAGCAAAAGTTATATTTTTAGATTTCATATTAAAAATTCAGTTACAATTATTACAATATTTCAATTAATTTTAGTAATATTACATAAAGAGGATCACTACTTTCAAGAAAGAAAGCATTAAAATGGTATGTGTTGAGCACGTAATAAAAATATATAACTTCTAATGGATAATAACATACTAGATTCCTCACAATATAAAGTGTATTAACAATATATATATGTTACGTTGTTTATGTTTTGAAATAAAGAAAAACTACATTAAGAAGAAAATAATAAATATATATAATTAAAAAAATCCTTTTAGCTTAGTTACATAATCTAACAATTGATGATGATATGATACACAACATAAAACCTTATTTACAAGTAAAAAATCCTTCTAGCTTAGTTACACAATCTGACAATTTTCCACCTCATTTATAATTTGAAGGTTAAATTTTGGACGAATAGCTAACATGATATAATGTTTAGCAATTTCAAAAATCGTTGAAATTTGCTTCCCGACACAACCTTGGTTAGCTGGTCGTCCCATAACCTATGGATTAATTTTAAATTAACTTCTTATACTATCAGTCTTTTTATGGGGTGGTCCATGTACTTGTTTTTTCACATTTAAACAACAAAAATGACTAAATTGACGATGTTTTGATTAAGTATAGTGTTTATGAAATTTTAGTTAAGGATAAAATAATTATTTTATTGTTTAAATGTGGTAAATAATAAATTTATAAAGCCCCCAAAAAACTACATTCTCATTCCCACTTTGCAGAGGCGGATTGAGGATGTGCCATGGCAACCAAAGGGCACATGTCTTTCACTAAAAAAACTACTTTTTTAAAATAATAAATATATGTATATAATGTACACCTAATCTAATTTATTTACCCTCTTTAACACAACAAATATACTTTCAAACATAATATAACACAACACGTATACTTACGAAAAAGTATGTCTCTTTTTGTAATTTGCTTCTTCGATAAATTTGACAATCAGAAGAATTTCGTTCTGGATTTGCCAATGCCACTTTGGCACCATGTGTCATAACTCTACATATTCTGAATTACTGACCATATTTCCTAGGAAGTTTATATTTCTCAAATTGTGTGGATTCGTCATACATCCGTTTTGTAAGTTATTCTTATTGCAAATCCAACTCAACTTCAAATTCATATGGTATTATATTAGATATTAAGGTAAAGCTACATTGATCATGTTTGTTTTAAAATGTTGACCATTTCATCACACATATTTAACGAAGAACGTGTCATTAACCGTACACATTGTTCCTAATATGTTTTCTTAATGTTATAGAAATTAGAAACCATACAACACTAAACTTACTAATGACTTCATTTGTGATATAAAAGTATGGTAACAATATGATTCATTTGATTAACTTTTTTTTTTTTTTGATAATTAGCGATGAATTGTGGCTACAATGATATTACAAACATGAATACAGAAATTTGCTAACTAATAGAAAGTTAGAGTATAATATGAGACAAATATGTCTCCAACAAGGTTCGAACCCATGACCTCTTACATGAAAGGTTGGGCCGGATGCCACTAGGCTATTGAGCCATCGGCCAGGATTCGAAATTCATTTGATTAACTTGAGCAACCAATTTAAATGTTCTCACTTGGTTCGACATCATAAATCCTAATGTATGGTGAAAACCAGAGTTTTGATAAGCAGCTTAATTAGTTCCACTATTAGTAATTAGCCAACCTCATAATTTCACCTCGCAAGGACTTCAACCATCACAACATGAGGAATGAGAGAAGAGTTCAAGTATACTAGTCCGCCTCGAAACTTGCAGTTGATCTTCTAGTTTACAGGTAGAACATCCCCAGACATGTAAGGAGATTTGCAGCCTTGTACCTGAGGGATATTTTCAGAAACTAAGATTAGAAATGAATAGGCGCGTAAGCCGACATAACAACATCAGAATCATCTGGCTATCAACATTAAGGAAAAAAGGACTATGAAGAAGACATGTAAATGGCTAAGCATGTAAAGGACCATGGAAAGACATAACATATAAAGGAAGGGTCTAAGAGGTTGCAGAAAGAGAAATCCCGAAATATTACAGGTACTCGAGAATCTGGCGTTTTAAGTGGAGAATGTACGTTCAGCGAATTTATCATACTGTGACTAGGTTATAAACGCTCAACATTAGTTATCTTTGAGCAGCTTGTCACGGGACGACTCTAGCTGCTCATAAGAATATATATTTCCATTCGAATCTATGGTTTTTCGTCAAAGCCATTTGTATACATCATTGGAAGACAATACTTACGTAATGCTTCATCTGGGATTGAACAAAATTGGGTAGAAGTTTAGAACCATCTTGAAGTAAGATGTGTACTTCCATTCAGTCGTCTAATTTCTTATGATATACTCGTATAAAAAAAAGTTGGTCATCAATACAAAAATTGGCAGACTTGAACTTTTATATAAGGTTTAGTATATACCAAAGAAAAGATGTTTCATTGAAGGCTTTTTACCTGCAATAAAGAAGATGGAATTTCCACGAATCCTTGTAGCAAGAGATCAACTTTCTCCAGATTGTGAAGTGGAACCGGAGTTATAAGGTATAGCACCCGCCTGACGATATCAATACCTCTTACTATTCCTGATTAAAGATGGCAATGTAAGCAGGTGTTAAAAATGGAACCTCAAAACTACAGAAACTCAAATAATAAATTAGCAGTTCGAACTAATTCCATGAAAAGAACCTACTATCAGTAATTTCATGAAACTCAGTGAAAATCTTTCATATTTAACTATTCAAATAATAGGTTGTCGAACTATTTCAGTTGTATGTTGCCATATTTAAGTAGTAAAGCTTGATTTAAGTGAATAATCTTGAGAAAATACTCATGAGGACTGACAGATGTCTAGATTGAGAAAATAAGTACTTACCCAGCCCTAAACAATGAGGTATATTATCACAAAGTTCAGTACTAGCCGCCAACCCGACAATTGTCGCATTCAAGCTGTAAAATGTTTCACTCTCTGGAACCTAGAGGCAGAAAGAACATGATTAGAGAGGGCCACCAAAGGATGGGCAATATATGAACTGAAAAAGAAAATGTATGGAGTACAATAAAAATTAATCCGAGCCATAATACAGTTAATCAATTAGTAGACGCTCTAATAAAACAAAGGATCAAACAGATAACAAACTGAACAGTTAAACCAACCAGGCAAAGGAGTTTAAAATAACCGATTAAACCAACCTTGCAATGGAGATGTTTGATTTTGAGATCTGATGTAGAGATTTCATAAGGGGGGTGGGCAGCTAAGGCATGTGCAAGTTCCTTGATTGTTGTGATATTCTTGTTGCTCTGAAAGCACTGCCTGAAATATGCTATCATGCGTGAGTCTCGAAAAAGCCGTGCATCCTTCAGAACCAGCAATCTGGAGACCAGAGAGAGAAAAAAATAAATAAATAAAAGACCCCATGACACTATATGATCAACTCAGATTCCCTGTTTCCATCTCAATGTGAAGAAGGTTAGCATAAACATTTGACAGATGCAAGGTGGTAATGATACCTTAATATTAAATACAAGATTTATGGGGATAGTTATAACTCACGATCTGTTGTAGGAATCCCGACGAGCTGAATTGAGCTCAAGAATCGACACCGGTGGAGTGTCTTCACCATCACTTGACCAAAAAGTACCAGCAGGAAGATTCTTCCTCTCAGCAGAAATGCGAATCTTAACCACATGGGTTGGAGAGATGTACTTTAGCATATCAACTAGTATGTCATAACCAACACCTAGCACATTGAAAAGCTAGCTCATTTATGCAATATAAAGAACCAAATGAAAAAGTACATATATCATGGATATAAAAACCTATGACACAACATAAGGAAGTAACATAGTAAACCCATACCCTTTACCCAGCCTGGAGTATTAATGACAAGAGGAACCCTAGCAACATCAGAGCTTTCACTTTTGCTAAAACTGCAGTACGATTTCCGGTAATAGTCATACAGGGCAAATATATAACTCATGTATGTTGTTGGGTCCCTTTTTGAGGAGGTATCACCAAAGAAGAAGCATCTGCAAGAATACATATAGGTTAGAGTGAAAACGCCTTTTTATTTTAATCTTTTCATTGTGAGGAATTACAATTAATTCTCCTTTGAGTAACTCTGTGGCAGTCTACATGATTGATTTTGATGTTCTGCTTCAAAAATCTTTTTAGGGGGTTAAAATATGTACAAACATCATGAATCAACTCAGCCTTTCTTTAAAAGAAAAAATAAACAAAGTATGGGTTTTGAGAACCAAATTTCTTCAATACAAATTTCAAAGACTAACTTCTGTTATCATTTGGAATCTGAAATGGTTCCCAAAAATTCGAATAATTGATGGCTCAAGATAGATATCGCACATTCTTCCATTTATCTTCTGTTAAATAAGTAAACTTTTGGCTCTTAGGGCAGTGAATATTTATGGTCCCCTTACCCCCGCTAAGGCGGCAGCATCTTCGAAGGCATTGAGAAATCATGTTCATGATCATGATTCACAAGATCAAGAATTATTAAGAACATATCTAAAAACAAAATAAAGATCAACAAACAGGTGGCTCATCAAATATCAACAGTTTTTTGTATAGAAATTGTTGATGATAATTTAAGGAATAAATGCTGTTATTGAAATCTCAGATGTTATCAACTGATCATCTTTTCTTGATCCTTTAATTTAAGTTCACCTACTTGAGTAACACTTTAGAAGCACTACATAGCCAACAACTCTACACTTCCAAATGGTTTTTTTCTCAACACTCTACTACAACTATACAATTCAAAAAGCAACTAGTTCATTCTCTCAACATTAAGCACCAAATAAGTTTCTCAAGTAACTTCATACTATCTCAATATTAAGCAAATAGAAGAATTTCGGAGAAGAAAGGAATTTTTTTTCTCAAATCTGAGGCCACTGCAACTAATAGATGTTATCAAACATAATGATTTAATATGAACAACAATTTGATGATTTCTCGTTTAACATAATCAGTACTCATGATCTCAACGAGATATCACATTCAGCTCTTTAGCTTCCTACATAGAACACAGCATACAGACCAACAAACAGATGCCTTCCAATACAATATGCACAATATGACATCAGAATTGGACATTTTAAAAAGAGAAATGAATCAAATGGCTCAAACAATTAACTCGGTACCTTTCAGGTGTTTTCAGGCATGGAATTGTCAGATCTGAAAATAATGAAAGAAAACACAAGGGATCTTTAGGATTCGTATAACAACACAAAAACAAATACTATAAAAACATTCGATATACAATAGTCATCACCTAGACATACCACGGGTAACTTTGTCGATCACAGTAAGTGATAGCAAACCAGGGGTAGTGAACTCTGGCTGTCCAACATCAGTATCCAAGTATGCCACCTTTTTATATCTGAGAAGCAGGGAATCACAACAAAAAGGAAGACTGCATTAGACAAAACTGACTCAATCCAAACTACACCAGACAAATCCAACAACACAGAAATGGAAAACGAACATATTTTTCCAAAGTTCATTACTTATATATCAAATATTCATCCGATAATACTCAAGGAAGCAAGAGAACATTCTAACGACAATTCACGACTAGATTACAAAAACCATCACCACCACAAACAACAACATACACCAATTCCTTAAACAACTTCAATTAGATATCTAAAGCAAATACTATACTATACACACATAATAGTTGAGGTAATAATAAGTCTGGCAAATAGTTCTTCCTAACTTCGAATGTGGGAGTTTCTCACGAAGGATTCAAGGCATATTTCAACACGAATAACATTAGTAACAAGAATTGACCTTTGGAGAAGGACATTGAGGAGGTGGCGAGAGAAGGTGGTTTTGCCGCTGTTTTTGGGACCACAAACTAGAGCCACCGGAGGGGTGGCGGAAGCAGAGGCTATGGTATGAGCTGCATTCGACCATTCTTCTGGAATTAATATCTCTTCAGAAGCTGCCTCTTTCTCTTCTCTCATTAAATCACCTACCATATTTTTCAAACTTGAATTTTTCTCTGAATTATCTTCGTTTCGATTGTTTGAGGAATTAATTATAACTCAAGATTAGATTGTAACTAATTATGTCCTTCAGCTTTGTAAGAGAAGCAACTAGCTAAAACACATGAGAAGAGCAAGAAATAATGAACCTAATTTCGTTATATTTCACCGTAACCGGACTGAACCAAACCGGATCAATGGAAAACCCTGGGCAAAACTATACACACTAGAATTGTGATTTACTATTCTCAAATAGTAATTTTTAGGATTGAAATTACTATTGTATCCCTCCCATTTAAGTCTCTCAATTACCACACTTTCAAATAGGGGGTATATAACAGATCAAGGAAACCCTATACGCACACTCGAATGATGTTTTTTTAATGAATAAAATTACTATACTTACAAATAGAAAAAACAAAATAGTAATTTTAAAAAAAGTACTATTTAGACATTGTTTTAGTGTGTATAACAACTCACACCAAAATAATAGTACTAACTTTTAGAAGCTGAATGTAAAAAAAAAAAAAAAACTTTTAGGAGTTGAACTACTATTTTTCTTTTTCGACTATCCCAAAATTATGACTCATAAGTGGTTGACTATGACGTTTTGAAACATAAGTGATGGACTGAAAATATTTTGTAAACATATGTGATTGTTGTTTCCATTTACCCTAAAAACAAATAGGGTTAAGTTTAAGTGGTATCGTATTCACAAGCTATAATCTCGTGATTGGTTTATAACATTTACTTCCATATATTTCATGATAGAGGTGCGTGAGGGCGTCACGATGACGGTATCATCCTTCAAAAAATTAAATTAAGTGTTTCGGCATGATAAAGTGTGTTGAATGGTTGGTTGATTTGGAGGTGTTTAATTAGATGATGAGAACCAATTATATATTTTTTTTTTTGTAAATTAACGACGAAAACTATAAGTATAATAGTATTACAAATAATAAATATAAAAATTACTAATTTAATAGAGAATTCAAATGAAATACGAGACGATACACATCGTTGTAGTTGTTTGAAGTTTTATTGAACACTTTTGCACATGTGTTGTTTTGTATGTTGAATGGGTGAAAGAAGATTTACCAAAACATTTTGATTTGAGGACATTAAAATAATCTTCTTTAACCAACTTGGTTAAGTAATTAATTAAGTACCTAACCGAATTTGAGTATTATACTTTGTCCATTTTAATTTGATTGACAATTTAGGAATTTTTATCAAATTTTGATCATAAATTACATTTTAGTCATTCATCTAAAAAATATAAAATTGATATAATTGAATTTATTTTTCAAAATATTATTTTTTTCTTGTAATTTTCTATAATGTACATATAAAGTAATTGATAATTAAAGTTGAATTTTGAAAATCGCAAAGTTAATTAAAGTGAAATGGACGGAGTAGTAAGACGGTAAGGTATTATTGTGAGCCAATTACTGAAATAGTCTCTGATAGTGTCATCAAGTTGCAGTTTAGTCCCAATAGTGTCATCATTACAGTTTAGTCCTCCATAGTGGCAAACAAGTTGTCGATTGATCCCCAACTTGAACTTTTTTTTGTTAATTTTTAATACCAACACACAATAAGAATTTAAAGTTGAATCAAAAAGAGAATTTTTGTAGTGATTTGAGTATTGATTTATCCCATATTATTACTTATATGAAAATTACTTGAAAGAATAATGATCAATCAATTTATGTAGTGATTTTTTATTTAAGTAATGGACAAAACTAAAATTTTCAAAGCACATACACCATCATATATTTCGAAGAAATAACAACTTTTCGACATGAAACTAGACGAGCTTGATAAAATCGTAGATGAAGAATCTTATTTAGCTCATACTATTTATTTATTATTCTCTGTTCTCTATATAAAGCCTTCATATCTTAGCCATCCTGGAAATTATGGGACGATGTAACCTGTGACAAGAAACAAGAGCAACTATTATTATGATTTTTGAAATTAAAATAAATAAATAATTAGGTTGAACTTATTTATACCCCTCCTCCTTAAACAATTGTGCAATTCTCAATTTTAATAATTTCATTACGTAAATTTCGAACTAAAATATTTTTAAATATGCATTTGATTCAAAATGTATTTTCAACAAAAATCACCATTAACATGATATTTTGATTCAAGTAAATGTTTTGTGTCATATTAAAAAAGAACAATTGTTAATTTTATCTTTTAAATATATTTTCACCAAATGTCGTAACATCTACCATATGTTCAAAATTTAAAGATAGCCATTAAAATTTGAAACGTGATAACAATTTTGAAATTTGATTTTAGTTTTGAAAGCACAAATCATCTAAATTTAAAACTTTTTAAATCTTTCTAGGAAGGAGGAATTAAAACTCATCCCGCATTGATAAACTAAACTAGTAAGAAATATCAAACGGACTTAAGAGTACTTACGGCCACATTTTTTCCCGGCTTGTCTATTTCGAATGTTGCATCGCTTAGGAATGGCGATACCAACAGCCGGTTTTATACCAGCCTGGCTTGCTATCGGGGATAAGAGGACCGCGCAAAGGCATTTGGGCGCGGTCCTAATCAATGCGCCAACCTTGGAGCAGCAAGCCGGAGCAACTTTTGCTCCGGGATTTTGTGCTGCTCCTAGGCAAGGACTCAGGCTTAGGGCAGCAGACCGGATTGGAGTCTTTCCGCAAGCACTTCCACCTCCTCGCCCGGCAGCTGCAGCTGCTAATAGCAGATAAGAAACAATTATGCATGTTACGAATGAGCAAATTGTTAGCTGATGGGTGGCCATTTTCTTGAATTATAGATGATTTTTTACACTGAACTGAACACATATTTATAGGAGCATTTGGTTGGTGCTAGTGTGAACATAGAGTATACACGAAAGCTAAGCTTTTTGGGTAGTGGGGTGGTTGATATTGGTACGTGGTTTTTTATATTGCAAGGTGTCATGGAACAATTTTCCCCACAACAATGTAATCATTCACAACATAGAATTCACTTCACCATGGACAATGAAAAATGCCCCATTGTCATCATTAAGGAGATCATATATTGACCTATTGTAGAAATTCCATTAATTGGGTCTAGGACATACCATTTGACGAGAGATATCACACTTCGCAACACAAAGAGACGTCATCTTAAAATCAATTGGTGTTAAGTGTGTAGCTCTCTAGTTTATTAAGTGGTGAACTCTCTCCTTATCTTTTAATGTGGACTCTCACATATGACAATTTTGAGCTCATTTGGAGCAAACTTAACACGTATAGAATATTCTCTTTGTAACCCTCCTCCTCTCCCTCTGGAAAAGTCCTTCATTTTATTTTCTTCCTTACCTTTCTTCTTCAACTCACAAAACCAGCACCATCCTCTCCACCATAACCATCAACGACCACCACATGCCAAAAATACCCCACCCCATACCCACCTCCACCCCCTTCCCACCTTCTTTCCCTCCAACCCATGCCATCCACAACTACCTACCAAATTGCCCCCCCCCCCCCCCCATTGCAACCACGTGGAAAATTACGTTCTTTATTCTTACCTGAAAAATTCAAGTTGGTGTAGGAGGTAATCGAATCTGTGTAGAGGCAGGGGTAAGGTGGTCCTGTGCAGAGGACGAGGCCCCGTGGTAGGAAGGGTGTTGGTTGGTGATGGTGGTGGTTTTGTGAGTTGAAAAAGAACGGTGGGAAGAAAATGAGAGTGAATGGTAAATTAGAATGGACATTTTAAAGTTTTGATTGGGCAGTTGACATTCAGGTAAATATAATAACATGATGGTGAAAATTAAAGCAAAAAATTGACTGGTGATATTTGACTATTTAGCTAAGACACTCCCCTAGAGGCGAATCCAAGGGATAGTCAAGATATGCACAAGACCACCCCAAATCAAAGAAATAACTTGCTTAGATGGTTTTGATGCTAAAATTTCCTACTAACCCGCCAATGGCTCCCTTTTATTTTATAATCGAGTTCAACATCAAACATTTGTTTTCTTTGGTTCATGGGTTTTAGCGGTTTAGAGCATTCGCAGCAGATTTCTCATAATTTTTTTTTCTAAAATCAACCCCTCATACCATTTTATTAAATTTAGGATCTACTTTTAACATTTCATACAAAATCAGATTCCCTATATATACTCCTCAAATCAATCTTTTTTATATTTTTAGCTCCAAGTTGGAGAGAACTCCAATTATTTAAATGTTGAAGACAAACTCAAATTATTTTAATATGAAGATGAAAATTATAAGTTTGAAATAATTAATAATTAGTTTTTTATTTAAAAGAAAATAAAAATAAAAAAATTTAAAATAAATTTATATTTTTAAGCTTAAATTGCCCCTTTCAAATCAATCATTTATTTGTAGTTTCAGAATTTTATTCAAAATTTCACCCCTCGAATTTATTTTCCTTAAATTGCCCCTTTCATTTATTTTTTAATACATGGGTAATGCTATTGTTTTTTTCATTATATAACTAATACTATTGTTGTATTTTGAGAGTTTTTTCCAAAACTAATTTATTTTTCTATTTGGCCCTCGTTTCGCCCATACCCACCACTATAATCAAATATATTACTTTTGAATTATAACTGAAAGTCTGAAACTATAACTATACTTTGCATATGTAATTTTTATATAATTTGGTAAATAATATTTTTTCTTATAATTTGAATTACCAAAAACCACCATAAATTTCAGTCCTAAATCCGCCCCTGCCCTCCCCAAAACCCCAACCCCATATCACTAGGTTTTAGATTGTTAATGTTAATTAGTGGGCTTTAATACCGAACATTGTTTAGGACAAATGGGTCACATTGGGGCGGCCCATTAGGATGCTTATTCGTCATCCTATATATGCCTCAACTGATAACTCAAACCCTAGTTGTTCTTCACCACATTTTACCTCCAGCAAACCCTAAGGTCAGTTGGCTTCCTCTCAATTTCTCCTCCTACTTCTGTCTACCTCTTCTATTTTTTGCTATAGCTAATTGGTAGGTTTGCTAATTGTGTTTGTGATTTATTAATGTTTTGTATACTTTAGCTTGACGAAAATATTAAAGATTGAATCTTTATTTTTAGTGGGTATATTATTTGATTAATGTTTAAAATTTCCGTGGCTGCATATGTTGATCCGGTTGATATTTCAATTGCAAGTTTTCTTTTGACCATTTCAAAAAGATTATCTAGTTTTAATTGAACTACTAAGTTTGTCAAATTTTTGCCATTTGAAAATGAAAATAGATTATAATGATTAGAGACAGATAGTGTATTTAGTTCCATGATATGTTAATATTTTAGGTACTTCATACAATTAACTGTTCAAATTTTGGTTTCAGTTTGTCGATCGGGTTAACGAATGTTTTGCTTATCATGTTTGTGTATGAGCTGATTTCTGTTGAACTGCATCTCTAAGAGATTTTTTGGTTTTAAATTCTGTTTATTAACGTTTAAATTTATAACTCCTATTTTTGAATGTTGTAAAAATATGTAGAGAAAACTATGTTGAAGGATGTAGTTTTTGAACTACATTACAATAGTCATAACTATATTAATTAAAATCAAAATTATGCCTCCGAAAAGTTTGCTAATGTGTTTTATTGAAAATGAATCCGGACAACTCATTGTTTGAGATGGAAGCTGTGATACTTGGTAATATATGACATTTGTAAAAGTAAATAAGACTGACCTTCCGATTTGCCACTCAATCTCTGTCTGAATACATCAGAGCTCTCTGAAGATACATAATAATGTGTTCCTGGAAGGTTTTTTGCAGTTTTTAAGGTATTGTAGAAGAGCATAACAATATAAGAATTGCTTTAGCTTAAAGTATGCCCGAAAGTTCTACTTTTTGGAAATGCGGGGTTAAAGAGCCCCCTCAGGTTCCGAGTTTCTTACATGTTTATCCTGGGGTTCTAAAAATTTGCATGATTTTTTACCTGGCTGTACTTTGGGTTTTGCAAATTTGCACGAGTGAATCTCTGCTACCTCTTATTGTTTGTGTTATGTTTGTGTGGTCCTATATAGTTTCCCCTTTTGAACCTTATTTTCCCTGTTCACTTTTGCGTCTCTGCTAAAAAAATCTGTATGTTAATGTTTCAGGTCATGGCACCAAAGCAGCCTAATACTGGTCTCTTTGTAGGACTGAACAAGGGACATGTCACCACCAAGAAAGAGTTGGCCCCCCGCCCTTCCGACAGAAAAGGGGTAAGTTAATTGATGAATCTCGTTGTGTGAGTTTCTATTTTTAGAGTATACTACTGGTCTTAGCAAGTTGATTGTTTATCTACATTATCTTCTCAATTTCATTCTTGATCGTCTAACAATTGGCTCTTATTTTTTTGTTTTTGTTTTTATCATACTTTTGGTGTTTCATCTTTCTTTGTTCTGTGCATTTAGAAAACCAGCAAAAGAGTGCATTTCGTGAGGAACCTCATTCGTGAAGTTGCTGGTTTTGCACCTTATGAGAGGCGTATCACTGAACTCCTCAAAGTCGGTAAAGACAAGCGTGCACTTAAAGTTGCCAAGAGGAAGTTGGGAACCCACAAGAGGGCAAAGAAGAAGAGAGAGGAGATGTCAACTGTTCTCCGCAAGGCTAGGTTTGTGTTACTCTATAGTACTAATTTACTATCATAAACACCAGTATTTCCTGCACTCTGTTTCTGATGTGTTATACTTCTTCATTTAGGGCCGCTGGTACATCCGGAGAAAAGAAGAAGTAAGCTGAAGCATTTTGATTTTGTGCAATCGGTTCGACCAGCCGATATTTTGATTAAATTTCAATATCAAGCATGTATGATTGGGATTTCTCAGACTTTGTAGTAGTCAAATACATTGATATGCATCAGTTTTTGTTCGTTGGCTCTTTTCTAACAGCTTTGGCAGTCTTATTTCTTTCCTCATAATTCTATGTTTGTTTTTGTTTTTAAATTAATCTTTTAGTTTAATATATTATTGTACAAAACTCGAGCTCCATTACACACCAAGTCAACTACTCATACAACGGCCCTAAAAGATTTATCAGATTTCTAGATTCTTATCGAAATGTTCAAATAGTAATGGGAAGTGTGTAGATTAAAGTGTAACTTCGCCATTATTTGGGGTCATTTTAACCATTATTTCACTTACCATGTTCACTATATTTTTTCTCTATTAAACTGTTATTTTTAATTACAGTGTTGAAAATAACTTGAATCTACAAAAAATTGTGTATGTTTTTATAGTAAATAACTATTGGTAAAATAAATAAATTTGTTTGAACCCTAATTTCGTTGATCAAAAGGACAGCCTTTTGAAATGGAAGGATAATTACATATAAACATGATCTACTTTATCCGTTTGTTTTCCATGTAATCACGGAGTATAGTGTAGTATCACGTAGTACGTGGCATTGGTACTGTGGTCACTTTAATTATTGGTAGGAAAAATGGTTTACCACATTATTCATGTTTTAAAAATAGAACAATTCGATCACTTTAATTTTAATACTACCTCCATTCCTAAATAATTGGTACATTTTGATTTTCATGGTCAACAAAATACGATTTAAAACGTAAGTATCTCTTATTCTATATGCGAAAAAATTATAAAAAGTTGTTATTTCAAAAACATATGTTGAGACGAATCAAACAATATTTTACATGACTACATTATTTCTTATAGTTAAATTAGAATTCTTGATCAAAATTTTTAAAATTTGATCACAAAAATCGAAATGCATCAATTATTTAGGGACGGAGGTAGTATTATTTTATTTCGACCAGTATTATTTAAAAATCATATCTCTCAACTATTTTCCTTAGTTCTCTTCTTCATTCTATATATTTTAATAGATTTTCTAACTATGTAACATATTATTAGAAAAAGGTAAATGGTCGGAATGATCATCTATGTTTAAGTTATGGACTCGGTTGACCTTATGTTTAAAGGGACTCAGTCGCTCACTTATGCTACAAAACAGTCCCTTTTGTACTTTGATATAATTTCTTGTTAACTTGTCGTTAATTAAGTCACTTGCCCATCCCATAACAATTTTAAGGGGTAATTTAGTTATTTCATACGTAAAATTTTGGAAGAAAGAAGTCGAAATTGAATTAAAAAATTGATGGTGCAAAGTTGAATTTTGATTTTTTCAACAAAATATGTGTGTAAATGACTAAATTACCCCTCAGTATTATGGATATGACCTAATTAGTGGCGTGTTAACAAAGAATTATGCCAAAATATTAAATAATATTGGTTTTGTAATATAAGTGATCGATTAGGATATTTTTAAACACAAGTAATCTGTTGGAGTCCATAACATAATTATGTATGATCATTCTAGCCGTTGTCTCAAAACGTATGTTACTTGATAAAGAAAAATAAATGTTATATAAATTAAAAGTATAAAATCATAAAATAAATTATTTTACATGATGTGTAAGATTAATAATAGATTAAAAAGAGCAAAAGAGGAGTAATTATGAAGAGAAAATCACAAAAATACATGTCATGTAAAACATTAATAAATATATGATTTGGATAAAGAGTAAATTGCTAAAATAATAAGTATATTAGAAGAAACGTGGTTAAAAAAATTGATCCACTTCAAGGGAAAACAAGGGGTAGGAACTAGGAAATATCACATTTAATGCTTAGACCCCACGAACATGATTGAACATACTCAATAATGGAATGAATAATTCTTATATTTTTTGTAAACAATGTGGTTAGTGATTAGCTAGACACAAAATTGTTAACGAATCGATTACGATTCTATTATAATTTTTTAATGAAAATATTACACAATTAATACCTATACAAATGTATAATATACATTAATGAACCATAATACTTACACCAATGTATGGTATACATTTTATGATTAATGAATCATTAATAAATAAAAAATTTAATGAATCATAATTTTTACGTATAAATTATTATGATAATCATTTATCAAAATTTGAATAAAAAAAAAACTGAATAAGATCATAACTTTTTATGATTATTCATATCTTTTCCTTTACTACTTATAGGACTTCCTACAATTTGCAAAAGATAAAAGAAAAAGTTAATGTAGAATGGAGGGCTAAATTTACAATAAAGACTTGTTTGTTTGTATATAAAGTCCAATGCATTATCTTCATCATTATTGAGATAGCTCATCAATTTTTGTTCACCTGTCGAAACTTATTTGATGGGAGTGTAAATTATGGCAAGGAAATTTGCAAACTACATTGAAAAATATTTAAAAATAATTCACACAGCTGTGATAATTAAATGATCTAACGATCGAGATTTACTATGATTGTATCTATTAAGAAAAAGAAATCAAATGAGCTAAAACATATATTCCATATTTCACAAGCATCCAATGTTAATATAGAACTATTATAAACAAATAAGTACCAGTATTTTTGGTCCTCATGTATCACAAATAAGTGCAATTAACATTATAACAATTTTCAATTTCCCTCTCCTACCCGAGATTCAATTAAACTCTTGAACTCATGGATCAAGGTATGCTAGCTCAATCGCTAGTTCATTCAATTATCTATTCGGAATATAATATTTATCAATTAATTTTAGTATGAAATCAAACGACGTAAACATACACTAATAATCCATATTTGACAAGGATCCAATGTTATGTCGACCTACTATAGACACGTTATCACCACTCTTTGGTCCTCACAAGCAAGTCACAAATAGACATACAAACTTCAATCATCAACAAACACATTTATACACTTGCTTACTAAAACTGTGCATAACACCACAGTCCACATATATCAACTCCCCCTTCAAACTATGACGACAGAAACAAAACCGGCTGAGCTTGCGCTGGTTCCAGTTCCACCACCACCTCCTCCGGCTGAGAAAGTCGAGGCGCCACCTAAAGATGTCAAGGAGGAGAAGGCTGAAGATAAAGTAGAGGCAAAAGCGGACCCTGTAACTGAAAGTAATAAATTTACTCCTCTGTTTTAGTTTGTGATATTGCTATGTTTTATAATCTCCATAGCTAAATGATTCTTGAGTCTGTTTTTCAATTTCAATGTAGGAGTACTTAAAAATTCAGTTCAAGCCGAGGACGTATTATAAGTCATGTAACTATCGGAGAATCCAGTCTCATACAGTTAGATTAAGATTTTTCGGGTGAATATATAAGATATTGGATGAATCTCCAATCACGAGTTGGTTGGATGGTCTATGGACTGTTACAATAATAATCACTTATTCTACAAATATTTTGTTGAGTAGTCTTAACAACACATTATAAAGTGTGCCCAAAGTATTGTGCTGATGATGTTGTTACCATATTTGATCAGAAGATGTTCCACAAAAGAAAAGTTCAAAGGGATCCCTTGATAGAGGTATGCCTTTTTTTGTAAATTAGCGATGAGTATTATAAATAACATATACATAAAGTTCATACTAATGTAACTGTTAGAATGGACGTTTCAAAGAAAGTATGAAATAAGATTTCAACACAGTAATGTTATCTTGTATGCTATATCTTCAGATATCGCGCTGTCACATGTTACAAGCGAGAAGAGGTTGTCGATGATCAAGGCTTGGGAAGACAATGAAAAGAGCAAAGTGGAGAACAAGTAATAAAATTTACCAAATTCTTTTGCCCCCATTTCTACACTTAATAAAGTATTAAGGCATCTGCAAAACATGTTATCTGCTCGTATGTCGTTGGTGATAGTTTGTTGAATGATTTAACAGAGCCCAGAAGAAGCTCTCAGATATTGATGCATGGGAAAACAGCAAGAAAGCATCTCTAGAAGCTAGATTGAAGAAATTTGAGGTCAGTATTAGTATATGCCATATATAAACGGAAACTGAAATATCGAATTATGATGGCTTTCTCTTCCTAGAGAAGCAATTAGATAGTCTGAGTTTTTCTAACGATAAGTTGTTCAACTAGCCCATCCGCAAAAATACACAGATAAATCGGTAATGTTTACTATAAATTATAGGAATTGATGGAGAATAAGAAAGCAGAATATGCAGAAAAGATGAAGAACAAAGTGGCTGAAGTTCACAAGCTGGCAGAGGAGAAGAGAGCAATGGTTACAGCGAAACGCCAAGAAGATGTCCTTACAGCTGAGGAAGCAGCAGCAAAATACCGCGCAACGAATCAAACTCCTAAGAAGGCTTTCGGGTGCATGGGCTGATCTTCCCTTCAATGTCTCACCATTATCAAGCTCAAGCTTCATTCTAAATATGTTTTTGTGTGATATGTTATCTTCAATTCTTTATGGTGTGTACCTCCAACTATTCAATGATTTACACAGTTCTTGAATGATGTTTTTCTTCAACTTCCTTGAAGTTTGTCGTATGATAATCAATGATTTGTAAACGATCTATTTCATTAATGTATTATACACAGTACATTCCTATTGATAATTGATAAACAAGGCCACAGTACATTCCTATTGACGTTGATAATTGATAAACAAGGCCCCATTCGTAAGGACGAATTTGATGAATTCAATGTGCATGGTGGTTCAAAACATTCATTAAAATCTTTTGAGCGTTTTTCTTAAAATTATAAAATTTACAACAAATTATGTATAACTAAAGTATGGGCAACACTATATGCACACCCAAACAGTGTGTGCGCATATAACAGATCAGCTAAAGTATGCGGCCCGGCATTGGTCACACAACTGCATAGAATAATATACTAATGTAAGACATTATATGTTTGTAAGAAAGAAAATAACGTTCAAACATTTTGGTTTATGAGAACATTTCCAAATGATCGAGTTATTCTAATAGCACAACTTCAAAATCAATATTCATAAGAAACACCCATAAGAGAGACGAACATATTTTGCACAGACAAACGAACAACCTACTCACACATATTTTCAAGGAACGTCCAACTGCGACATTGACACTAGACAAAGCTCAAAAACAAAACCAACTGAAATCACACTAATCAACCTCTTCCATCTTGCTTTCCTCGTTAGCATCCTCCTCCAGAGTAGGCATTTCAGCGTCATCCTCGGCCGCCTCATCCTCATCGATGCTCAGCCCCAACTTCAACATCCTGTGAATTCTAGCAGCAAATGTGTTCGGGTCCTCCAAGCTGAAACCAGAAGTCAAAAGGGCAGTTTCGAAGAGCAACAACACGAGATCCTTCACGGATTTGTCGTTCTTGTCGGCTTCAGCTCTCTTCCTCAGCTCTTCCATGATGCCATTGTCCGGGTTGATCTCCATAGTCTTTTTGCTCGACATGTAAGAGCTCATGCTGCTGTCCCTCAATGCTTGAGCTTTCATTATCCTCTCCATGTTGGCACTCCATCCATACTCCCCTGTAACCAGACAACATGGGGAGTCCACGATCCTGTCCGAAACAACCACCTTCTCAACCTTGTCTCCTAGGATGTCCTTAATGGTCTTGCATAGGTTCTCGAACGACTGCTTCTTCTCTTCCTTTTTCTTCTTCTCTTCTTCGCTATCTTCATCAAGCTTAAGGCCCTCCTTGGTCGCAGAGACGAGCTTCTTCCCATCGTATTCCTTCAACTGCCCAACAGCATATTCATCAATTGCATCTACCATAAAGAGCACTTCATACCCCTTCTTCTTGAGCCTCTCAAGGAAAGGCGAATTTTCAACCGCCTTCTTGCTTTCTCCGGTAATATAGTAGATATCTTTCTGACCCTCCTTCATTCTGGTGACGTAATCCTTCAGGCTAGTCAGCTCATCCCCACTCTTGGTAGAATGGTACCTCAACAAATCAGCCAACTTCGCCCTATTCTGGCTATCCTCATGGATACCCAACTTGAGATTCTTTGAAAAGGCGTCGTAAAACTTGTTGTAATCCTCTTTGTTCTCTGCAATCTCGTTGAACATCTCAATGCATTTCTTCACCAAGTTTTTCCTGATGACCTTGAGGATCTTGTTCTGCTGAAGCGTCTCACGAGAGATGTTGAGAGGCAAGTCATCCGAATCCACAACTCCCTTGATGAATCCTAGATACTCCGGAATGAGTTCTTCACAATTGTCCATGATGAACACCCTCCTAACGTAAAGCTTAATATTGTTCATCTTCTTGCGAGTATCAAACAGGTCAAATGGGGCCCTCTTCGGAACAAACAGTATCGCCTTAAACTCAAGTTGCCCCTCAACGGAGAAGTGTTTGACAGCAAGATGATCCTCCCAATCATTCGTCAAGCTTTTGTAGAACGATGCATACTCTTCCTTAGTAATCTCCTCCGGCTTTCGCAACCAAATTGGTTTCTGCTTGTTGATTAGCTCCCATTCGTGTGAGACCTCCTTAATCTTCTTTTTCTTGCCCTTCTCCTTCTCTTTCTCCTTATCCTCATCTACCTCCTCTATATCACCCTCTTCCTCTTTCTTCGCCTCATCGTCCTCATCATCACTAATCTCCTTCTCCGTTGTCTTCTCTGCCCAAAGGTAAATTGGGTAACTAATGAACTCAGAATGCTTCTTCACTAGGTCCTTCAATCTCCTTTCCTCCAAATATTCCATCTATTACATATCAAAAACAAAAACATTTCGAAACATTATCAGATTCCACCTCAATCAAGGTTAAGTTGTTAGAATTTTTCCAAACTAATATCATTCGAAATTCGGGTTAATAACTCAGTAAGTACCTGATCTTCTTTGAGGAAGAGGGTAATCTTTGTTCCTCTGCCAAGAGGCTCACCATTGACATCACGGGTAACGGTGAATGAGCCACCAGCTTGAGACTCCCACACGTACTGCTCATCATCATTGTGCTTTGTAGTCACAACCACCTTCTCCGCCACCAGATAAGCAGAGTAAAACCCGACACCGAATTGTCCAATCATGCTAACATCCGCTCCCGCTTGCAATGCTTCCATGAATTCCTTCGTCCCCGATCTTGCAATTGTACCCAAGTTGTTCACCAAATCTGTTGCACAAATATTTTAGTCTATGATCATTAACCATTGAAGAAAAAAGTGATAAAAAAAATATAGGTTGAAGTGGAAAGTACCTGCTTTGGTCATGCCGATACCACTATCAATAATGGAGAGTGTCTTGTTAACCTTATCAGGAACAAGCCTAATGAAGAGCTCGGGCTGAGCATCGAGTTTGGTCTTATCAGTCAAGCCTTCGAACCGAATCTTATCCAACGCATCCGACGAGTTACTGATGAGTTCACGCAGGAATATCTCCTTGTTGCTGTAGAAAGTGTTGATGATCAAGCTCAATAGCTGGTTAATCTCGGCTTGGAACGCAAACGTTTCGCCCCCGGCCATATTCACATCCGCCATTTCTCAACTAAGTGGACAATAATATTGGGACAGTAATTGGATGGATTTGATTTTATGTGAAGAGTGATTGATGAAGACTGTTATTATACGATGAAAGAAGAAGAGAGGAAGGGGGTGTTTATATATATGTTGAGTATTCAGGATTTGAGATTCTAGGATGTTCGCATTGAGCATAAAGTTGAGGATATATTCTGGAGAGTTCACAACTTCATATCGTTTAAATTACTTGAGGATTCTGGAAAGCTCTGTACGCTAGGCATTAACGCGGGAGATCGTTGCTATCGAATGTTCTACATATTTAATTATTAATCGTGTCTTTAGATTAGGGTAAATTAGGAGAAGGATTTAAAAAAAAATTATTTTAGTTGAAGAAAATTAGAAGGAATGAGAAAAAATATATGTTATTATTGTTTGGATATTATAATTGTAAACAAGTTGAATCAGGGAAAAAATATGATTAAATATATCTTACTATAATTTTTAATCGAGTTGAATAAAAAAATTTATGTTTTAAATCGTATCTTGAATCTTGATGGTCGTGAAAAGTCAAAGGCGAATTAAAAAATTGGATGAAATGAAGTAATATTTTTGAAAGTACATAAAATCAAGATATCAAATAATGTGTGGTTCAAGAGTTAATTCCCTCTTTTATAAACAACCATACGTTCTTTAATAAAATTACTACAAAAACATATACAAACCAAATTTTATTGGTTAAAGTTAAAAGAATTATGAAATAAAAAGTAGTACTATTTTATTTTAAATACTTACTTAAGAACCTTAGCAAACAAAATTGAATATTTTAATAGTTTGGGTAGACTATGGGGTAGGATTAGTATACAATGAGATTGAGTTAGTTTTAAATATTATTTGACTATTTAACCCTTCTTAAAAAAATTTAAATGCTGAAAAATGAAAATTTATTTGTGAAATTTAAGGTCTATGTGCCTATTTGAAAATATAAAGATACTTTAGATGCTAATTGTAAAGTATAAAGAAAGTTCATGTGTCTAAATGAAAAAATGGTACCCACCAACAAACTCATATTTAAACAAAGTCCTCAACTGTGAGTCCTGAGCGTGATGATCAGCAACCTAGACGATTATATGATATAGAAAGAATGAGTTCATCATCTTCTTCAGTTGTAAGCCCACTTAACTTACTTATTTCATCTTCTGTTTTTGGAGAAGATAATCCTTTGGGAAATCTCCAATAAACAAGGTAGTCAATAATTAATCATTCCGTCCCAAAAAGATTGTCCAATCTCAGTTTTAGTTTACGTAATTAACTTGATAATATTGATTCAAATTGAAGTATTATGTGTCCACTAAGCTAGATAAGTTCGTTAATTTTGACCGTTGAAAATCAAACTACACAATATTTATGAGTTGATGGAGGGAGCAATTAGTTATTCAAGCGATTATTTGTTCATATCACAATAGTTAGCAATCTTAATTGAATCACTTGACTTAGGAAAATTGGTGAAGGAAACACCATATTCATTTTTGGCTATTTTTTGTATCATTATGGTTAGTAGTTACATGGGCAAATCTTAAAAGTCTGTTGTTTATAATGCATTTGTCATCATGAAGAAGACATCACTACTGATGGATTAGCGTAAATGGAATTACAACTCCAAATTCATTAGCGTAGTGCTTTTGTAATGAATATCATTGTGGAAATGAATATTGGATTTGTTTCTCCTGAATTTCACTGGTTGTTTAGTGAGTCTGCTGAAGTGAATATATGGTTCGAGTGTTGGAACCGTTATGATAGGACTTCCATTAGTGTACATACATAATATGATAGATTTTAAGAATACAGAATCTACGTTGTGCATTTTCCCAAGCAAATTTTTGAATTAGTTTAGAAGTTCTTCTACCTGAATAGTCAGAGGCCCCTTTTTTGTTATATTTTTCTATATATTGGTAAGTTCCTACAGCAGAAGAGTGGTTGCGGGATACCCCATTTTTTATTCCTAGATTGGCCTCTTATGATTAATACTATGTGGACTGGAAGTTGTGGGTTTTCACTTTGCGGTTTTAACATCTGGGTTTTTGGGAAGTTAAGCATTTGTTCTCGATTCCACTGAGATTAAGAATTGTTTGTTTGTTGAACTAATGCATTTATGTCTAGCTATCCATGATATTATACTTTTATTAGCCTTGATGCTCATGCTATCTTTTCTTCACTGAAGGATGTTATGGGATATGAATTTATCGGGGAGCCAGAAATCCATGATTGCGTGATCAAGCTGGTTAGTTGACTTGTTGGGTACTATACTTATCTCCATAATGAAAAACTGAAACAAGAAACAATGCAATGATTATTTTCGAAAGGCAAATGATATTGCCAGAGCAATTTTCTTATCGCCAGAGCAAAACTATGTCTAATTCCTTTTATGCCCTTTGATTCTATGACTTATAATTACAATATTGATTGTTAACGATAGAATACTTCTATTTCTATATGAATGATGAAAATACGAATAAATTTTATAATTAACAATTTTGATTACGAGCAAAATATAGTTTGATGAGAAGGGTATAAAATGAATTGAGCATAATTTTGCTCTGGTGATATGAAAATTGCTCTGGCATTATCACTAGCCTTTTCGAAATACAATGCAGAGGGTAAATCCTCACAAGTTAAAGGACAAGGTTTATATTGGTTGTGGTGCTGGATTTGGAGGCGATCGGCCATTAGCGGCACTGAAGTTGCTTCAGAGGGTGGAAGTGTTGGATTATCTTGTGCTTGAGTGCCTTGCAGAACGCACACTTTCTGATCGCTACCAGGCAATGAAGTCCGGTGGAAAGGGTTATGACCCACGCAGTATGTATGATATGTTTTTATGTCAATGGATTTCCGCCTCTTCTGTCCATGTGTTTCCCTTTTCCTTCTGCTACATTATCTTGCTTCTATCAATTGAATTAATGTAACTAATACTTCTCTATGCTTCCTTTTAGTCAGTAAATCTTTTTTATAGGAAGTTATCATCTCATTTTGTTTTTTTCTCTACTCAAACGATACCTTTATGGTTCGTGCAGTTTTCTCCACATTATCACAATTAAGTGGTAGCGCGTATAATGTTTTCCGCAAAAAGCTAATGACAATTATACAGTTTCAGAATGGTTGCAATTGCTTCTACCATTGGCTGTCAGTAGAGGAGTTTGCATAGTTACAAACATGGGTGCAAGTAAGAAACTTCACTGCTTAGATTTAGTAACCACTTCTTAATTGATACATTGGCATTTTTTAATTTTGTACTGTCTTGTATGATTCGATTCTGGGAAGATGACCCACTTGGTGCACAGGAAGAAGTTATCCGGGTTGCCAACGAAATAGGCGTAAATATTACTGTTGGTCTGGCATATCAATCGACTGTTTTGGGCCCTGGTATCAGTTGGAATTTTAGAGGGATTAATTGGAACCTCCTAAATCATTAGACCCCCCCCCCCCCATAAATTCATGTACCCTTTTCTTTGTTGTGCAGGTCTGACTGATCATCACCAGGAAGTTAGTAGAGTATGTTCTTGGTCCTCTTTCTGTTTGTCATAATCATAACCAAGTATTATCTAGACTATCTTTTTCTTAATTCTTAATTGAATACTTTAGTTAAGATAATGACTGATATGTTTGTTAATGTTGTTTGACGTATTTATTATTCGTGTTTTGTGGGTGTTTGGACCCTTGATTTGATTCAGTATTTGGTAAATAGTCAAATGGTAATATGGAGTTAAAGGTGTTAAAACTTCTTCTCGTCTCAGTAATGCATTTCTTCTGAATTGTTGGGCTTTCGCTTTGTTACTATCTTTGTTTCTATGTACTTTTGATACATGCAGGAGGCTAGTGTATATTTGGGTGCAGCTCCTATAGTTCGGTGTCTCGAAAGGTACAAACCTGATGTTGTTATCACATCCAGGGTGGCAGATGCTGCCTTATTCTTAGGTCCAATGGTAAGAGGCTAAGTATCTAGTTTCCCACTCTTCTTTCTTATTCATCTCGAATTCTTTTTGGCAAGTAGCTTCCTGGTTAAGTCTACGCATGTCCATTCTAAGTTTAGGTGTGATGTCTGAGCCCATCGGAAGTTCATTTACAGAAAATGTTCTTAGTTATTCAGTTATGAACTTAAATTTTAATTATAGCTTTGATGGGAAACAGTTTAAGTAAACTTTTCCAAATATTTGCAGGTTTATGAACTGGGCTGGAATTGGGATGAGTTGCAGCTACTCGCTCAAGGTTCACTTGCTGGCCATTTGCTAGAATGTGGTTGTCAACTGACAGGAGGATACTATATGCACCCAGGTTTCCACACCTAGTTTCTGCTTTCGGTTCTATGGGAGTTCAGTTGGAAATGACTATATTTTGATTGATGGAATGGAATCTTCCAAATGCAGGGGATAAATACAGAGTATTAAATTTGCAAGACCTGCTGCATTTATCTCTCCCTTATGCAGAAGTTAGCTATGATGGGACCGTCCATGTTGCTAAGGTGAAAAATAGTAGGGGGGTTCTTAATAGCAGCACTTGTGCTGAGCAGCTCCTTTACGAAGTTGGGGATCCAAGTGCTTATATTACCCCAGATGTGGTGTGTAGCCCCCCTTTTTCTACAATGTGGATATAATCAAATGAGCATGAATTGTTAAAGACTCCTAAACCTGACCTTGTTCGAGAATTCTTCTGTTGATATATTTCCCGTCTCTCTCTCTATGCAGATTGTAGACTTTCGAGATGTTTTGTTTGAGTCGATGTCCAATGATGAAGTTCTCTGTTCTGGTGCAAGGCCCTCAGATAGTTCAGTGCCTGATAAGCTATTGCTCCTGGAGACAAAAGTAATAAGTTACGCATTGTCTTCATTATAATGCGTTGATTGAGGGCTGACAAGAGAAATTTAGTGCATGGATTATGTGGCGCATCATATGATCCTAATTAAAGATAGATCTTAGTTATACATTTCTTGCAACTGAATAATCTATTTTTATCTTTCTTTTTGAAGTCGGTCATCTTGGTTAAGCCATAAAAGCACTCTCATTGATCGTTATCACTCAAATCATAACAATGAAGGGAGTTCCTTTTATTGAGCATATGGATATTCTTCCATTAACAGTGACTTCGCTGAGTGACGAAGAGAACATGATTTCTTTCAGGACCTAAAATTATCTATTCAAGTTAAAGTTTTCTATTTAATTTATTTCTTTTGCCGGCTAATGCATGCCAAACATGATATTATAAAATGGGTCCCTCTTATAGATGTTCTTTGTACAGTTTTTTATTCTACATGTAGCGTCCTTAATCTCCTCTTCACTTGTTCCAATGGCCTGTAAATAACAAATATAGTCAGTTATTGAGTGCATTGTTCTATGTATTTGCAGGATTGTGGTTGGAAAGGTTGGGGGGAGATATCTTACGGTGGAGATGGATGTGTACAGCGTGCTAAAGCTGCTGAGTATTTGGTAAATTAAGATATTTGATTTGAAGTAATCCACACTGCTTATAGTCTGAATAAAAACCTATTGAAACAACCAGACATGCTGAACATTTGCGTGACACCCGTATATCTTTCTAATGATTAATAGGTAAGGTCATGGATGGAGGAAACATATGAAGATGCAACTAATCACATAATATCGTACATAATTGGTTTGGATAGCCTGAAGGTTACCACAGGAACTGATGATGTGCTTCAAAGGGCTAGTAGTGATATTAGATTGAGAATGGATGGACTATTCGAAAGTCAGGAACAAGCAATCCAGTTCACAAAGGAGTTTACAGCTTTATACACAAATGGCCCTGCAGGTGGTGGTGGAATCAGGTTTGATGTCATATCTTAGACTTTCATGCTGTAAGGCATGACCAAGTAATCAAAGTTCTATCATTTATGGCAATTATATCAACCAGAACTATGATAGTTTGTTGACATACCAGAACATGTGCATAATTAATTACATGTGAGCACTCCCCTTTTTCATGATAGTTTCCTTGAACCAGCACCCGAATTTGTTTATAAGCTTTGTCTGACAGACATGAAAGGGAACTGTTTTATGTAAACCATCATGAAGGAGTTCAAAACAGGTTAACTATATCATCGAACTTCGTAGCAAGAGAGATTACTTCGACAATATTAAAAAAAAATTGCTATGGAAATCTTATTCACAAAGCTATGGATTTTTACATATCAATATGTGAGATTTTTACGTATCTTTTTATATTCTTTAGTTCTTAGACATAATGAAATAAATCAAAATGGCTCATTGCATGGCGTACACGTCTCATCTTCTATGAAGTACTAGGTAGTGTTTACACTTACCTTTTGGTTCAATTTGGAAACCTCCCTATTATCATAGAGATAAGACTGCATACTATCTGACCCCTCCTTAGCCCACTTGGGCAGGAGCCTCTTCGAGGCATTGGGTCACGTTGATGAATATGTGAGAATTGGTAAGAAAGGTAGCATATTTTAAAAAAATCTATGTAGTCTCCTTAGTATAGTTAGGGAACTTGGATGCTTACTAAGGCCCCGATTTTTGCTTGGTTTAACATTTCAGAAACCTTACTGTAAATTCATATTTTTCTGTTTCTTGTTAAATCATGATTGCCCTGAACCATTTATTAAATGATGCAGCACTGGGCACAAAAAAGAGGTCATACTGGAAAGGCAAATGGTATCTTTCCGGCTCCCTTTTACCTGTCTGCTTGTTGATCTGTTCAGATGTGCATTGCATGTTAATATCATTCTCACTTTTGCTATATTTGTGGAATATTTAAACTGAAACGTTTTTTACTGTGGTTATATATCAGCGACGTAGTAAGGACTGTCTAGAAGTATTGTGAGTTTGTGACGTTCTGTTGATCAGATTGGTGATCTGACCACCTTCTGACCAACTCTATTTGCTTACGTTCTTCAGACTATTATCTCTTTTATTATTCAGTATATCCATATGATATGCTTATTTCGCACAAGTGATATCTTTTTTAATAAGGTGGAGCGCAGTCATGTATGTTGGGAAGTTACTGCATCAAGGAACAAGCAGCTAAAGGCAGACAGCTTCGGTGATGCAACGAAGAACTCAGTCACCACTAAACCAGTGCCTCAGAAAATAAGGACACGTGAAATTCATCCCATCCCTGCTCCTGTTCAGGCCCCTTCCCTTATTCCTACCCCTACCCCTGCTGATCAGAAGATTGCTCTTTACAATGTCGCTCATAGCAGGGCAGGTGATAAAGGAAATGACCTGAACTTTTCAGTCATTCCACACTACCCACAAGACATTGAGAGATTAAAGAAGATCATAACACCAGAATGGGTAAAGGCAGTAGTCACACAGCTCTTAGATACAACATCCTGGCCTGATTTAGACTGTGTAGCAAACAAAGATCCTTGCTCTAGGGGAAACATTCGAGTGGAGATCTATGAGGTCAGGGGAATTCACGCTTTAAACGTCGTAGTTCGCAACATTTTAGATGGTGGTGTCAACTGTTCCCGGCGAATTGATAGGCACGGGAAAACAATATCTGATCTCATATTGTCTCAGCAAGTAATATTGCCTCCTCCTTAGATGGATTCGGTATGTAGGGAAGCTCATACTCTATTTATCTATCTCCAGTCTTGCCATCGCATCATATACAGTCGTGTACTTCCATTACCAAAACTTTTGGAGAATGGTTGCACTTTTCACTCATTATAGCGTCTTCTAAATAAATGGATGTTAATGTTATAAGTTTAGGGCTTTAGGCTGCCATAATCATTCACCTGTACAACGCTCAGTTTGTTTCAATTTCAATGATCCAGTTGATACTTGTATTAATCAGTTTTAGACTTTTAGTGATTCAAATGTGATGAGTTGAGTCATTAGTCACGGAGTACTCAGTATCAGTATCTATTTTCAGAATATACCCTAATTGTCCAAGTGGTGAGCGTGATTTTAAATGGTACAATGTCATACACTTTATTATTATTTTTTTTTTGTAAATTAGCGATGAAGTGAGTATCGAACCAAGACCCTTTGGTTACTAGCAAGAGCTTTTTCCACTAGACTATCCGATTAAATCCACTCTGTGGTTTTAATTATAAATGAAGTGTGTTTGTAAAATTTTTAGTTACTATGAGATTATTCATCAATTTATATCAAAAATATTCTTAACAATTGATATCAGTTCTCAGCAATCAATCTCTAATCTTTTTCTCCGAATCACTTCGGGAATACGGACTTCGAAATTTAAGAAATTTCCATTTATTTCATGATACTAAAAAATAAGACAATACAAAATATGTGACCATAGAGGACAATAATATCAATTCCCAAAAGTCCCAAAAAATTGTCATATTTGAGTTTTAATAATTATATGTTTTATATTCAAGTCAGACAGATATTTTTGTATATAATATTTGTGAAACTATATTAAAATACAATAATACCAATCCACTTGAATACTAATATTGACATTTGATTGAAATTCATTAACTATAAAAAAGGAAAATTAATACTTAACGATTTCAAAATTCTTGATATCAAATATTTTAACATAAAATTTGTCATCTTATATAATTTTAAATTAAATTTGACAACATTTTGACTCATTTGAAATATATACAAAAAATCTTCCTCCAGTAATTCCTCACCATTTATATCTCAAAATGACAAAATGTTTTAGAGAAAAAGAAAAAAGGAAGATACAAATGTACACTCTATAGTGGTGCGTATATACACTCAACTTCCATAGCCGCCGCCGGAATAAGCAAGCTCGCCGTAGCCGCCACGTCGTCACGTATATCTATACCATGTATTCTTACATTTTATTTTGTCTTATATATTCCTTCTGTCCCAAAAAGATCGTCCAATTTGACTTCGATAATCAAAATTAACAAACTTTATAGTGTTAGTTGACTCGCTTTACTTGAACTTGTAATAGTAAACTTATTTGAAAATAGTGGAGTATTTATTTTTACCAAATATTATATCACTTGCACAAAAGAAAAAATTCTAGCTTAATTTAGAAATTCAATACAAAACAATCATTGTTAGGAGGGAGTACTTGTAATGTGTGATTTGAATGTTAGCGTTGACTTTTTCAATTTATGCTTATTTGCAATTGAGTACCGTTAATTTGTACTATTCATGGAGAGTTTTTTTTGTTTGATATATGGAATATTGGAATTGGAGGAAACTCTATACAATTTTTCGAAGTTGGCATCAGTGTTCTCCAATTTCATTACCATTTCTATTTAGTGTTTGATGTTTAGGTAGTGGCAGGTTATATTTTATGATTCACAAGTTAGTTAGATGAATGGAGAAGTTAGTATTTTTCGTTGCATTTTCTTCGACGAATCAGATAAGATTCGTTTTCCTAAACTGCTATTGTAATTGGGGCAATGGTTGTGTACTTGTGTTTGGGTTGTGTTGTGAGAACAAATTCAAGTATTCATATATAGTTCAAGAAAATGTAGTTGTATATGTTAAAATGATTTTATTCAGACTTGATAATCATGTCGTCTTTACATGTTTATTTAATCGAATAAGTAATACAGACTTTATGGTTTTACTGCATAAACGTGGTCGATTATTAAAAATGCTAGGTGGATGAGAAGAGAAGACTTCTGAGAGGTTATTGCGAGCTGAGACAGTAATTAGCGCTTAAGGGAAGATGGACTTATCTTGTACTATTTTACGCCCCAATGTGGCTGCAACATCTGATCGATTTTCTTCATCCTCATCAAATCCACGTTATGGGCATTGTAGTTGTAAATTTCTAGTGAGCCCGAGGGTTTTGTTTAAAAGGATACCCTCGAAGAGGTTACAGAAAGTGGTGGCACTAGATGTTCGGGCTGCTTACCCGAGGTTACCATTATCTGGAAAGTCTGTTAATAATACCCTCGTTAATTTGTCAAGGAGCATATTCTTGGCGCATTGTCAGGGGAATGATTCTCTAGCCTATATCAATGGTAATGGAAAAGATGTTGAGTTTGTTGATGGTGGTGATGTCGAGGGTCCAAGAAATGAGGATGATGTCACTGCAGAACTAGTTAGCTCTAAAGAAGATTCTAGGAGCGAGGAAACAGATCCAGAATCACCTAGTCTGGAAGAGTTGAAGGAATTGCTGCAGAAAGCACTGAAGGATTTGGAGGTGGCACAACTTAATAGTACTATGTTTGAGGAAAAGGCCCAGAGGATTTCAGAAATGGCTATTGCATTAAGAGACGAAGCAGCTTCTGCTTGGGATGATGTTGATTCTACCCTCACTAGTGTTCAAGAGATTGTAAATGAAGAGTTTCTTGCAAAAGAAGGTGTTCAAAAAGAGACAATGGCGCTTTCTTTGGCTGAGGCAAGGTTACAGGTGGCAATCGAATCATTAGAAAGAAAAAAGAAGTCTGCTCCTTTAGAATCTTCTGGAGAGAGTGGAAATGGTAATTTAGAGTTGAGCTCAACACCAGAAGACGAGGAAATTCTTTTGGCTTGTCAGGAAGATATAAGAGAATGTCGAGATAACTTAGCAAAATGTGAGGCTGAGCTGACGCAGTTGCAACATAAAAAGGAGGAATTGCAAAAGGAAGTTGACAGGTTGAATGAAGTTGCTGAACAAGCACGGATTAATTCTTTAAAAGCTGAGGAAGAGGTGGCCAACATAATGCTTCTAGCTGAGCAAGCCGTTGCTTTTGAACTTGAGGCTGCACAGCGAGTGAATGATGCAGAGATTAGCTTGCAGAAAGCAGAGAAAAGTCTAGCTTCTTCGAGTAATGGTGCTCCTGAGGATACACCTCTTAGTAGGCCATCATCTCCAGAGTTATCAGTCAGTGATGTGGTTACTTATGAGAAAGAGGCGAACCAAAGTCATTTGGCGAATCCTACTGATGATAAGGACATAGAGGATCGTCTTGATGGAGTTTCCCAAGCTGGTGACTTTCCAGAGACCCAGAGACCTGATGAGATTTACTTATCTGATGAGAAGGAACAAGAAAATGGAAAACCGAGTATAGACTTATCAAAAGATGCTGACATAGATGCAGAAAGGTCAAACATAACACAAAATAAGAAGCAAGATTTAAAGGAATCTAAGGATAACTCTCCACTGAGTTCTCCAAAAGCATTGCTGAAAAAGTCATCTCGTTTCTTTTCTGCATCGTTCTTCTCTGCAGCTGATGGAGATGAGTTTACACCGGCTTCTGTTTTCCAGAGTCTAATGGAGTCGGCAAAGAGAAATTTACCTAAACTGGTGGTTGGCACCTTGCTTGTAGGTGCGGGGTAAGATTTCTATCCTGATGGAATTATTCTTATGATCTTCCTTTTGTATTTCTTCTACATGAGTTCATATTTAGCAAACATAACTTCACACTTAATTCTTCTTCTGTTTGTGCGATTTCCCAAATGCTAACGACCTTTCCCACCAAGGCTGAATGGATTTGTTCTCCAACTGAAAGCATATGGGATTTTTCTCATAGCCTTTTACATTTGCATTTGAAATGTAAACCATTTGACTTGCTGCTGGATAATATAGGATCACCTTTTACATGAAGCGCTCTGAGAAGATTACACAGCTTTTTCAGCAACCAGAAATCGTTTCTACTAGCATTGATGATGTCTCGACAAATGCTAAGCCTTTGGTCCAGCAAATAAGAAAACTCCCCAAAAAGTTTAAGAAACTGATGGCGATGCTTCCTCAACAAGAGGCAAGAGCCTTCTCATTAGAACTACTTTAGTTTGGTCATGCAATCTTATTAGTTTTTTAGTGATATTCAGTTTTTTTAACATTTTTCTTTTCTTTATTCTCCCAGGTTAATGAGGAGGAAGCTTCCCTATTTGATATGTTGTGGTTACTGCTTGCCAGTGTTATATTTGTGCCTATTTTTCAAAAAATTCCTGGAGGTACATCACTTGAGTATACTTAGTAGAAACCTTTGGATTTTTATAGTTTGTTCTTTACTTCCTGGAACTCATTTATGGTGGCTTTATGTGTCGATGTATCGCAACAAATTCGTTTACAATCAATGGCTTGTGCTTTACCTTGTGATATATGTGTATTTAGGCAGTCCTGTACTTGGTTATCTGGCTGCTGGAATCTTAATCGGTCCATATGGCCTCTCCATCATTCGTAATGTACATGGGACAAAAGCAATAGCTGAATTTGGAGTTGTCTTCTTGCTGTTTAATATTGGCCTTGAGGTGGTATCTGAATGACTTTGGGAGAGACGTAGCCATAAAACATATCATACTGAACTTGAATTTCTTTATTAATATGACAGCTCTCTGTTGAAAGACTTAGTTCCATGAAGAAGTATGTCTTTGGGATGGGCTCCGCTCAGGTGATTGTAAAATGCATATGCCTGTGAATTTCAATTTTCTTTTGGCAATGAATAACGTTCAGATGTGGTATATTCTCCTCTTAGCTAACTATATAATTGTATGAATGAATTTCAGGTCCTGGTGACAGCTGCAGTAATTGGCTTGATTGCTCATTTTGTTGCTGCACAGTCTGGTCCCGCTGCAATAGTTATCGGAAATGGGCTTGCATTGTCTTCAACTGCAGTTGTGCTGCAGGTACATTTTTGGATGTGTATAGTTCCAGATAACATTTTGTAATGAGCTCTGATTTGTAATGGTTAAAATAAAAATAATCTAGATGACCTGCCTGACCTTTAGAGTTTGCTAGTTGTGGACTTTAGCGAGATCAATTTTCGGCTTTCCGCTAGTGTCTTGCATGCACTTCAATGTGGTTGACCAATGACTACATTGGCATTGGCTTGGATCTTCTCACAGTTGTCACATTATTACCAAATAAATTGTGCTTTGCGGCATGCTTTGAAAATGTAGAATGTAACACTCTTCTTTTTAGTATTCAAAACGCCATTTTCAGAGTAATACACACCCATTGCCCTTTCAGAATGTCCGTAAGATGTTTTTTTTTTTAATCTGACCTTAGGGAGATGTATGCAGGTATTGCAAGAGCGTGGCGAGAGCACATCTCGTCATGGACGAGCTACATTTTCTGTATTATTATTCCAGGTTTCTCTCTATCGCTTTGACTGTCATGAATTTATAATTATGAACTATTTCCTCCACCATGATAGCCATGCTATCATTCGTTCTTTCTCTTGTTTTGCTGATCAACATGAAAAATGCTCTCTTCATATTTACAGGATTTGGCTGTGGTTGTCCTACTCATACTGATACCCCTAATTTCGCCAAATTCATCTAAAGGAGGGGTACTACTTCTTGTCTTTCCTGATATCTATTATCCAGCTTTTTTTGTAAAGAATAATATTGGGGGGGGGGGGGGGGGGTGCAAAAGATTAAATTATTTAATTCAAAAACATTTAGTCATGGGTACTGCTTTAACAGTTGTCAATCCTAGTTAACCTTCAAATAATGTTTGTACTGCATCCAGATTGGGGTCCAGGCCATCGCAGAGGCCCTTGGTGTGGCTGCTGTTAAAGCTGTTGTTGCTATTACTGCCATAATAGCTGGTGGGCGCTTGGTAAGAGCAGTAAAATAATTTTGGACTAGCATGAATCTTGTTAGTTGCTATTGATTTCTGATTCGTGTGTGTACAATCTGACATGCAACTCCTATTGTTATATGCAGAAATAGATGTATAAATTCCATAAATAACACTTTCTTAAGTTCATTATATTTGTTGTAAACTGAGACTTCAGTAAATCATTCATCAATCTGATAAATCGTTCCTTGGGTTTGCAGCTTCTTCGGCCAATTTACAAGCAAATTGCAGATATGCATAATGCAGAAATATTTTCTGCTAATACTCTGCTTGTTATTTTGGGAACTAGTCTCTTGACTGCCAGGGCAAGTACTCAATTTCCCCCTTATATGCATGTCACATGCCCAATATCACATATTCACATACTCCTCTAGAAATCATATTGAATATCCTTACTTGTATATGTCAATTGCTGAATAATACAGGCTGGCCTTTCTATGGCTCTGGGAGCATTCTTGGCTGGTTTGCTTCTAGCTGAAACTGAATTTTCATTGCAAGTGGAGTCAGATATAGCTCCTTATCGTGGGCTCTTATTGGGTCTGTTCTTCATGACAGTAAGTCAGACTTCCAATTGAGTAATTTCAACCCACATTTTATCTTATTTTGTCTTTTCTTAATGCATGTATATTTGTTCTTATGTTGGTGTTGTGGGTTGACCTGATACGAGTCACTTAAAACCTGAATTGTGGTTAGGACTTCCTTATATTTTTATTGTGATTCTTTCTTTACTCTTGTGTTTCCTATTGGCTAATATATATGTGTCATTTAGTGCGCTGACTTATTCATAACCATGTGTTACTTCTTTTGCTTGATGAATTGGCTTCACCTCTATTTTGAAGCTGACAATTAACTTGGCTTACAGGTAGGAATGTCCATTGATCCAAAGCTTCTTCTTTCAAATTTTCCAGTTGTAATGGGAACGTTAGGAGCTCTAATTGGCTTCAAGACTCTCTTGGTTGCTTTAATTGGTAAAATATATGGAGTCTCAATCATTTCAGCAATAAGAGTGGGTCTCCTACTTGCTCCTGGTGGGGAATTTGCATTTGTAGCATTCGGTGAAGCTGTTAATCAGGTTTCTATGCTTTATTTTATTGAATTATTTAGTCCCTTTTTGGTATGAGTGTATGACTATAAAGACAACCACATCATTATAGATATGTGATGTGTGTTGTTCAAGTTAAAGTTCTTGATCAGATGTTAAATACAGCTCATTACCTTCTTTAGTTTGTCAAACATTTTAGCCAGTTTGAATCTTCTATCTTCCTAAATGCACTCAATGAGCATTCATTGTTGATGGCCCCAACTCAAGTTTGCCCACATTGAATATATTTCCACGCTTTTATTTAGAGATATTACCGTACTTTTAGTTCCCCTGCTGGATGATATATCAACTGCACTAGGAAAATCCATTATAAATTTTGGGATCTACCTACGGTCACAAGATCAGAGTTATTTGGAATTCTCTGCAGGGCATAATGTCTTCTCAAATGTCGTCTTTGTTGTTTCTTGTTGTTGGCATATCTATGGCCCTGACTCCATGGCTGGCTGCTGGAGGCCAATTGATAGCCTCTCGATTTGAGCTACATGATGTCCGAAGTTTATTACCTGTCGAAAGTGAGGTATGGTGTATGAGTTCTGTTTTCTGCCCTTATTATGATCTGTAACTAAGAACAATTGCATATTTTAGCAAAATTCTTTCTGATATTTGCATTCTGCTTCTTGGTGGCTGGATAAGATAAAGCGTATCTTAGGCGCTCAGGCATTTTGACGAAGGCTAATACTTTTTACACCAAATGTTTTTTCATCCTTGTCCAGACAGATGACTTACAAGATCATATAATTATCTGCGGATTCGGTCGCGTAGGGCAGGTGCTCATCCCTCACTGTATCCTTGGAAATTAACTGAAGTACCATAAGGCAGCTAAGAAATCTTACATTTAGAATGTTTCTTCTCCATTTTGCCTTTTCAGATTATTGCTCAACTTCTTTCTGAAAGACTTATTCCATTTGTAGCCCTCGATGTGAGAAGGTAATTTGGTACTGTGTATCACTACTCCTATTAGCTACTGTATATTATTCAATTCCTTTATGGATCTATTCTGTTAGTTCCTTTATTGACCTATTGTTTCTTTTTGAATATTTAGTGACCGGGTTGCCTTTGGACGTGCATTAGACCTTCCAGTCTATTTTGGAGATGCTGGTAGTCGAGAGGTAAACTGGATTTGTAAAACTTGTTGTGCATGCTCATTCATTTTCTCAACTATTTTTTTTTCAATTTTGCAGGTCCTTCATAAAGTTGGAGCTGATAGGGCATGCGCTGCAGCTGTAACGTTGGATACTCCTGGTGCTAATTATAGAACTGTTTGGGCTCTGAGCAAGTACTACCCAAATGTTAAAACATTTGTTCGTGCTCATGATGTTGATCATGGCCTCAACTTGGAAAAGGCTGGAGCAACAGCGGTAAATTCCTCTATGTTCTTACTATCTTATAGAGTTTGCATGTAAAGCTTCTACACCACGCCATTAAATTTGTTACTAGTTGATATTTCACCATCTGTAAATTTCTTCATGGATGGTGGTCCTGTAATAACCTACCTATATTGAAAAACTAATTGCAGGTTGTTCCTGAGACATTGGAACCTAGTCTGCAGTTAGCTGCTGCTGTACTTGCACAAGTGAGTTAATTGTTCAATAGAATGCTTTACCTTGAGGTTTGCTAGAATTGTACCTGTTTGTTGGCTCATCCTTTGTGGTAGCATTGGTTTATTTCCCCAGTGTTTCCCTAGTGTTTCTAGTATGTAGATAATCTTATTTCCCTAGTGTTTCTAGTATGTAGATAATCTCATACGAGGATTAAATTATACCCAATCTTATACACCCTTGCTCCTGCCCCAGTTTAATTGGCAGGTTTGTTCTTTTAGAAAGTTCTTATACCTGTAATCTATCATACCTGTTATTATACTCCAGACCATCAGTCCCTATTTTATTGCGAGGGTTTGACATTTTTTCCAGTTTTAGGAGTCCATTAAGGATGGTAGTCCGATGACTCGATGAGTCAGGAACAGGTTTAGGAATTAAAAAATTCCATCTCTCAAATCAAAATTAAAACAGTCAATCATACCTGTTCTTATACTCCCTCCATCCTTACCATTTTCACAAATTTCAGGAATGAGCTGGGGGGGGGGGGGTGGCGCTTGTAGTCAACTGAGCGAATAATAGGTTCAAGACAGTTTTGGAAATTAGAACATTTAAATCTTCCAGTTATATAATAAATCGTACCTGTTATTATAATTGATAGGTTTACCATGTTTGCAAAATTTAGCATTGGAGGTAGTCTAGTGAGTGAAGTATAGGTTAAATAAGACAGCTTTACAAATTGAAGAATAGTCTTCGTTTACTTTAGGTTTATTTGTTAACATTGTTGCATCCACCATCGAGTGTTCCTAGTTTTTTCCTCTCCTTGTCTTTTTTAATGATGAATCGATTTAGGGATTGCTTAAAGCAATTTTTTGAATAGTATATCACTGAAAATTGACATCAGAATGCCTGAGATAAGTATTTCCAGAATGCAATAATTGTGTTAGCTGTCATTATAGCTGTATCATGTTCTTCAACCGTAAAAACATCCAAACTGAGGCATAAATAATGAAATCATATATTTTCTGGTCTTGCAAACTCATTAAAGAGGGTTCTGATTGTACCCAAATATAACCAGTCTTTGTTAGTAAAAGTACCAACAAACTTATGCTCCAATGTCTCCTCTGTTGAATGGCTTTCTTATCTTGGGCTAGATATTCTGCCAAGTGTCATTGTACTGAAGTTGTACTTCTGTTTTTTCTTTCCAGGCAAAACTACCGACATCAGAAATTGCAGCAACAATCAACGAGTTTAGGTCTCGGCATCTGTCTGAACTTACTGAGGTTTGTAAAACTTCTGATTTCCTGTCTCATCAGTCTTAGTTTGTTACACATATCATGAGACGGATTTGTTCAAAAATCTAACTATTGGTAAGATTTAGAACAAATACAAAATGAATTGACGTCGCAAAGGAGCTTCTTCCGTCATAGAAGTTCTAGAACAAACATAACTTGCATTCTGTCCAATTTGTTGAAACAAAATAATGTCTGCTTTTCCTTCGCTTTCTTGCTTGAAGATGTCGATAAAAAACGGTTATGTTTAAGATTTTAGCTTTATAGTGATTAGTTCGCTTGTTTTCTGTTTGCAGCTATGTGAAACAAGCGGAAGTTGCCTGGGCTATGGTTTTTCTAGAACTGTAAATAAACCCAAATCGGCGCAGTCAGACTCAGACGAGAATCAAGTCAATGGGGTCCTGGCAACTTGATTGGCAGCCTGTCTAACGACGAGAGCAAAATTTTTGGTTTCCTTCTAATATAAAATGAAGGTAAACATGAAACAGTTGAAATAGAAAAAGGGAAGGAATTCTAGATCCTGAAAGGTTGTATATCATCGTTTTCAGCCCGAAGAATATATTTTTTCTGTATTGATATTGTACAGATATACACCATCGTCGAAGTAGCGATATGGTATACTTCGGTTGCAGAGCGTGTATCACTTGCTTCAATTCCTAAACAGTAAAAATGCATTCTAAGTTAGATATGTGAAGAGTTAATCAGATAGCCTAGTGGAAAAGGCTTTTGCTAGTGACAAGAAGGTCCTGGGTTCGACACTCACCCCATCGGTAATTGGAAAACAAAAAAAGTTAGATATGTAAAGGACTCCTAAATCAATATTGATGGAGCTGGGGAAAGGGGCTATTGATGTTTCTTTTCATATGTTTTGTTGACGAAAAATGATAATTTAAGTCTATTTTGGGGTTAAATTATTAATTTAAATAATATTTTGGGCAAAAACATAAATTCAATCCTCTTATTAAAGTGAATTTAGAACAATCGCTTGGATTGAGAGGGGATACATTCCTTGAAGTTGAAGACACCATTTATGGTAATGTATTATATTTGTGGAGAAGATAATCGCTTGGATTGTCATGCTTGAGAGGCCGAGCGACTGCCTAAGCTACAGAAGGAGGAACTTACACACTTTGAAGATCATCCGAAATATATGAAGCATACAACTTATATTGTTTTGTGAGCATTGAGAGCTAGATTAGTTTTGTTAAGACTTCTTGTTTTGTACTTTTAGTTGAATTTACAGTTGCTGCATCACCTTGGTACAACAACAATGATTTTTTTTTCTATTTGCGTTCATACACATCGTAATCGCAGTAAATTAGGAGGGTATTGAAGTAGACGAGTGAAAAAGAAGTAACGACACTATAGACGAGTCTAGATCATGACGTCGAGGATGTGGGGCATACGAGTAAAACCTTCTAGTAATATCTTTTCGTATAATAAATTTTGTCTTGGACAGATTGCCCTTGACATAGGTACTATATTGACACTGAACTGAATTACCGACTTACATATTGCTCCACCGTACTCTATATCTCTGTATCTGAGTAGTGTTGATCCTGCTGATATAACCATTGAAACAACAGTATGAGTTGTTGACCTTTTTCACGGGTCAATAGTATACCACTTGTGACTTGTTAATCAATTTGACCAATCAATTCAAGTCATGCATGGATGTAAATAATGTACTAATATAATAAATATAGCAACGACCGGCCTTTTTACACATTAACTACTTAGAACCTTCATATTAGAGACAAAAAAAATGTGAGTGAGGTCTTTAAAATTCATTCAAGTTTAATTTCGACGAAATCATCCAATAATTACATAATAAGGTAATATTAAATTGGCTTTCATTGTTTTATAGTGAGAACACGAATTGAGTTATCATTTACGATACTCACGTAATAATATGTAGTTCGATATAAAATAAGCGTTCCCACTACAAAGATATTTTTGCTGCAAAATAAATTAATTGAATCTTTGAAGAAAGAGGCGTGGGATCCTCTACCACTAACTAAAATTTCTAATATATATATTATATACACGCATGTCTTATTTTTTATAAAAATTATTAGGAGTTTGAATAATAATAAAGCTAATTTTTATTTTGTATGTTGTGTGACTATCGAAAATTATCCAACAAAAAAGAAACCCGTCTAGAAAAGAAAAAATTAAGAAAGAAGAAACTTTTCGATTTTCTATCATTTCTATATCTCTATTTTTTGAGCTTATATATGAAAATATGGGAGTTAATCGAATAGCCTAGTGGAAAAGGACTTGTTAGTGACCAAAAGGTCCTAGATTCGAAACTCACCTCATCGCTAATTTAAGGGGAAAAAAAATGAAAATATGGAAAACTCCAATCTAATAATTCCTTTTATAAATACTTCTATTGTAATGAATAAAACTAAATAGAACCACCACCCCCATCATACACCAGGGATGAAAAAGTCTTTACGTACGATTATAAAAAGAAAAACGTGACTTTCACAAAATTGAAGATTTGGGGTTCAATTTTATTGTCACTAAGTGGGGTGGGATGGTTAAGAGCGGGGAAGATTATTTTTTTAATTAATTGTATAATTTATATGATTAAAGAGATATAACTACTTCTTCATTTTTAATCTAAAATTGTTCTCAAACCCCTAATATTTTAAAATCCATTTTATTCTTCATTAATGAAAATTTTAACAAGAAGACGAAGTGTTGAACTTAACCAATAGCCTTGTTAAAAAAGGAAACTGGCCTAAAAGATTATATTTAGATCAAAGTGTAATTTGCCACACATATTTAAAAGTTCAATATTTTATTTGACATATCTATACTATATTTAATGGGGAAGGGAGAAAATTCTTTTTCTTAACTTGAAATTCATGTTCTCAAATTCTCTTAACTGTGGGTGAACAAGTTCTTTTAAAATATTACTTTGTAACTAGTTATAAATTATAATAAAATGTTTATTTATAAATATGACTAAATACTTTTATATTATATATTGATAAAGAATCTTTTTTATAATTATTAATTTTGCTATCTTTACTTAAATTAGTATTAGGATGCACAAGCTATCCCAAATAACTAAGTCATATAGAATAATATAAAGGATGGTAGGTTAGAATAATAATAATTACATGTGACATGCTTGATTTGATGTGTGGACATAAGTTTTGAAGCAAATAATATGTATGTTCTAGGAAGACCACAAGCACATACATTTAAGTGAACTTACATGTCTTTGAAAATTAATTGAAATGAAGTTGTTGGTCTTGAATTGATCATGCAATCTCATGGAAATTTTCAAGATGAACATTCTTCAGATGTTCTTATCATTATGGTATTCACATATGTCTAAAGACCAAACAAAAATTGTACTAATAACTAATAAGTCGTTGAGCTCCAACTAACCCCTTCTCGTGCCTCACGATGGATGATTAGTTAATGAAAGATAGAGACTCCCTCTTATCTCTCCGTTCTCCTCTATTACATCAATTTTTATCTTTTTATTTCGATTTCATATTATATTCACATTTGTTTTTTCAAATAAAATTAGACTATTAATTTATTTCTGAAATTAAAAATTTATATTGAAACTTAAAAATATAAATTTATTGCAACTTTTATTATTTTTTCTTCTTCCTTTAAGAAAATAGACTTTTGTCTACTATTCAATTATTGACATGTCTATGTCGAGCGAATTGCATAAATAGTCCCCAAGAGTGTTATCAAATCGCAGTTTAGTCCCCAATAGTGTCACATTTGCAGTTTAGTCCCCGAAAAAGGCAAAAAGTTGCAGATTAGTCCCCACGTTAACTATTCCGTACGTTAACTTTTAACACCAACATGCGATGAGAAGTTAAATTTGGGACAAAAAATGATTTTTTTTTTGGAAGACAAACTCATTTTTGGTGTTAGAAATTAATGAAGTTTTACATTTCAGCTTCATAATGAATTTTCACGAGACACTAAAAATGAGTTTATGTATTAAAAATTCATTTTTTTGGTCCAAATTTGACCCCTCATCGCGTGTAGATGTTAAAAATTAACAGAATAGTTAACGTACGTAGGGACTAATCTGTAACTTTTTGGTCACTATTGAAGACCAAACTGCAACTTGATGATACTATCGGGAACTATTTATGCAATTCGTTTTGTCTATGTCATTCCATTTAATAATTTGGCCCTTGTATCTAGTCCCATTTAATGATTAGTCCTTTTCATATTAGTATATTACTAAAGACGTATAAACATTATCATTCTGATCGAACGTTGTTACAGGTGGCTCGCCTCACTCGTGGTCTTGTGGAGGTTTTATATTCGCACGTATTATGCCTCAACCACATAATGAGCGATGTAGTCGGCCTGGTTCAGTTCATCATAAGTGCGTAGGTGAAATCGTCTGGAGACCGATTTCGGTGCATCAATACTTTTATGCATTAAGTTCATCAATATATACACTTAAAGACTTCACGTGGGTACTGTACCCACTTGAAACTTCATCATTGGTACAAGAAACAATATCAACATAACTTGTACCCAAGTTATACTATAACAATGGTACAGTACAATATTTACCAACCCAAAATAAAAATAGTAAATATATATGTGATTTGCAAATTGACCCACAAATATATAGATAATTGTAACGTGACCCTTAATTATATAGATAATTACAGTGTGATCCTTAATTTATGAGATATTATGTCCCGACCCCATTGATAAACCTGATGCATGAAAGTATTGATGCATCCAATCTTTTCACAACGAGTTACATGCACGCATCATTACATTTTAGGTTGTGTCTCGTTAAACGTACGTAACAAGTCAAACTAGATTTAGAGAATGGGAATGATGAAGGAGTAGTACAAAAAATTATTGAATTTATTAATGTTATTGCTTAGGTCAATTTTAAATTATTTATATTGACTTGTAACCTACGGATGTTTTTTCATTACCATTTGTATACATTTGAATTATTTCATAAACATGCATGTGCATTACAACACCAATATAGGTAATAAACGAAATGGTTTAAGCAAATGCTAACATATTCAAACGAAACGGCTTAAGCAATTACACATATTACGCATTATTTCTTTTCTTTTTTTGTTAATTATTATCAATAAACATTATAGAATTAATCGAATAATCTAATGAAAAAGAATTTTGTGTTAGAAATTAGAAGATCCTGACGTCGATACTCATCTCATCGTTGATATTATCAAAAGAAAAATATTGAATATTACAAATATAAATTCAAAATTTCTTAGTGTAACCGTTAGAGTACTATATGTTTCATTACTTCAAAGAAAGTATGAAATAATTTTCATCTAGCAGGAATTAAACTTGAGGCCGGGCTCTTACTAGAATTCAGATACGATAATATACCACATGTTATAAAGCTATCGATATATATTTAACACAATTTTTTGAAATAACGATAACTGTTACAAATAACGAGTTGAATTTTTAATTAATATAACATTTAGAGTAGAGGGGCTTCAATGCAAATATGAAAAAATATGTGTCTCTAGCAATAGTTGAACTCATTTTTCTCAAACGATACAAGTTAAAAATAGTTATGCAATATGAAAGACATTTCTAATCTAAGCAAATGGGAGTGTAAGCTCCAAATAAATAGAGAACTTCGCTTCCTAGAGTGACTCCAGTCCATGTAATATTGTGGGTGCTGCAAAGCACCTAGAAATCTCACAATCCACGTCTGGAAATTGCCGAAACGCCTAAAAATTTCACTGAATGGATACTGAAATGGTGTAAAGACAGCCCTGAAAGCAGAGGAAGTATTTTTAAATATACTCTGCAAAAATTAAACCCAAAACCTCTTGAAAAGAGACTCATGTACAGTACCAATAGACTAGAAGCTTCGGATGCAGTAGTTAACCCGTAACATCTTTAATAGTAAACTCCGGTCACACCTTCTTGAGCATTATTCACTTTAAGAGTAAAGAGTTGATCATGACAGACATTACTTAGGAAGTGTTTAAAATGCACGGAAGTTACCCTCAATCCTTTCACATATCAATAAATGTATCAATCATCGATTTAAGTAAATAAAATAAATATCAACAAAATGAATACATTAGTGAAATAAGGAAAATAATGAGTCCTCATCACTACTTTTGTATCAAATTAAGCTTAGCTGAACTTTTATGTTCATTGAAAAAAACAACACATTTTAGAAAAAGACTACAACTACATTAAATCAAATTATATAACTAGTAGCAACAATTTGAAACGTATTAAATTACTCGTTCCCTCTATTAAAAAAATTGAATTCATCTTAGAGACATAATTTCGCCCCATATTTTCTTATCAAATTTGATAAAATGAGACCCTGAAAAACGATTACCATTTTAGAAAAATGATCCTTAAATTGAAACGAACGGAATATACAAATGCCAAAAATAAACGATTGGTCATTTTTTAAAAACCAATAGTCAACAACGCGCATCTACATGAAACTCCCCTATAAATTCACTCCATTTCAAGAGGCAATCACTACCTAAAACTCATAGCATTTTTTCTCTTTAGACAAACTAAACAAACTTCTTGCAAAATGTCAGACTCATCATCATCTCTGGTTTTCTCTGTAAGAAGAAAACAACCAGAGCTTGTAAAACCAGCTAAGCCAACACCTCAAGAATGTAAGCTCCTCTCTGATATTGATGATCAAGAGGGTCTTAGATTCTTGATACCAGTAATTCAGTTTTACAAAAATGATTCTTCGTCCATTCGAGGCGGGCAAGATCCTGTGGAGGTCATCAGAGATGCCATTGCCAAGACGCTTGTTTTCTACTACCCTTTTGCGGGTAGGCTTCGCGAAGGGCATGGCCGGAAACTTATGGTGGATTGCACAGGGGAGGGGGTATTGTTCATTGAAGCTGAAGCTGATGTGAGCCTTGAACAGTTTGGTGATGAACTTCAGCCTCCATTTCCTCTTCTTGAAGAGCTGCTGTATGATGTTCCTGGCTATGGAGAAGTTCTTGGATGTCCTTTGCTGCATATTCAGGTACCTAACTGTTACTCGGTGCATATAATTTCATGGCACGAATTGTATAACTCACAAGACGTAAATCACGTTACGTGTGTTTACTGTTTTTTAATCTATAAAAAGTGTCCTACATAGGTTATGTGCGATCCGTAAACTGTTCAAAGCACATTTAGCGTGTCGTGTGATGCGACTAGGCCTGTGATCGAGCCAAATCGAGTCAAATAATTGGGAAGTTTGGATTTGACTTGAAAAATTAATAGGGGAGGTTTGATTTGGTCTTATTTGGTCAAATGTTAAAACTAAAGGTGTGGCTTGAGTTTGAAGGTTCGAGCCGAACACGTTTGAAAACGTGTGGCTTGGTAACAATTGGAAGAAAAATAAAAAACGAAAACATTATATGAACAAAAAAACTAAAAAAATAACAATTGAAATCGTAAATGAAACTACAATTATATAAACAAAGGTGAGGGGGAGGGGGGGTTTGGAGAATTGATGTGGATGAGCGATGTCATGCGTCATGAGGGTGAGCGGGGGAACGGATTTTGATAAGAGAAGAGAAGAGATGAGAGGTGACCGAAGGTGGGCGGGGGGGGGGGGGGATCTGGAGAGTGGAGATGAAAGAATGAGATGAGTACATAGAAGGGAATATATGTGGGTTGATAATGATTTTATCATTAAATAGATATATGGTAACCGAGCCGCACCTTTTCGCACCGTTTGGCTTGATTTGAAAAATACCCAATCTTATTAAGGTGTGGTTTGATATTTGAATAGTCGAATCGAGCTTCAAGCCGTACATTTTCGAGTCAAATACCTCGAGCTTTATCGAACCGAGACGTTCGCTCACAGGCCTAGATGCGACAGGTAATTATTCGATTGTTATAAATATCGTTGGACCTACATGGCTATATGCCCAATAAGCAAGCAGACGGTTACTGAGGCAACCAACGATAGGTGGGGTTACTAAAAAGTTCGATTTCGACTTTTGTTGTACAATAATTAATACCCCATTAAATTGTCATATAGGACATGACCTAGGGCATGACAATAGTTAAAATGACTCCAAACTAAAGATGTGTGATAAAATACGACAAGTTGTTGGATGTGTGATCGAAAACTAACGAAAAATAAATATATAGATACGGTTCATTAATAATACCGTTCATTAATGTTCATTAATTAAGTATATAAAATTATTGTAATTTAAAGATGATATCCATTACTAAAATATGTCATTCTAAGATGGTACAACATAAAATGTTCAAAAGAAATGTACCAAAATGATATATATACCAATATATTCTTTTGTACTAAAATTTGTGAAACAAGTTGGTAGAAATTATTTAAAACAAAAAAATAAGCTTAGATGATTGACATTAATGAACTTTTTTTTGACATAATAGTACGTAATTTAAACCGGTTTAGTATTTCAAATTCGAGCATAATATATTAGATTTTATACAAGTTTGAAATCACACACAATAAGAATAGGTGGTACATACATGAGGATTTTCGTGAAATTTGATGATTCATTAAAAGATACTTTTGTAACAATAATCAATACTTTTTTTGTTATTCTTTTATCCCAAATTCTAATTCCATTTGTTATTTTAGGAATCAAATTTTGAAAACATTGAACATGAATTTTATTAGTCAATAAGAAATAATATAGTCATGTAGGATGTTATTAGATACGTTCCAATATACATTTTAATTCAATTTTGACGCAAAAGTGGTACACATCACCAAAATATACCATTATAAAATGGTATAAACAAAATTTTTGAAGATAAGTGTATTAAAATTGTGCTATGCATTTATTTAGTATGTGTACAAGAATTTGTTAAACAAATTATCATAAATCCCTAAAAAGCAAAAATACCCTTATATAATTGACAATGATTTTGTTTTTGAAGAACTGGTATTATTACCTAAAACGTATGGAAAAAGAAGAAAATATCTTATAACATAATAGTAGTATAGTTTATATTTTCTTTATTAACGTTGTAGTAATGAACAAAAAACTTAAAGAAAATAGACATTTATCTACTTGAATTAATTGGCAGGTCTATGTCATTCCATTTGATAATTAGGCCCTTGTATCTAATTCCATTTAAGGATTAGTCCCTTTCATATTAATGAAGACGTATAAACATCATTCTGATGATCGAACATTGTTACAGGTGACTCGCCTCACTTGTGGAGGTTTCATCTTCGCGTTACGCCTCAACCACACAATGAGCGATGCAGCCGGCCTTGTTCAGTTCATGAGTGCAGTAGGCGAAATCGCCCGAGGTGCGACTGCCCCTTCCATTCCACCGGTGTGGCAAAGGGAGTTGCTCAATGCCAGGAATCCTCCACGAGTTACATGCACGCATCATGAGTATGATGAAGTTCCCGACACAAAAGGCACAATCGTAGCCCTCGACTCCATGGTTCACGAGTCCTTCTTCTTCGGCCCTAAGGAAGTTTCAGCCCTCCGGAAGTTATTACCATCCCGCCTGAGGAATAACAGTTCCACATTTCAGGTATTGACAGCGTGTTTATGGCGTTGTCGTACCATTTCCCTTCAACCAGACCCGAGTGAAGAGGTCCGTGTGCTTTGCATTGTCAATGCACGTACAAGGTTCAATCCTCCACTGCCCGTTGGGTACTATGGCAATGGATTTGCCTTCCCAGTGGCGTTATCAACGGCTGGAGAGTTGTGCCGGAATCCTTTGGGTTATGCACTTGAGCTTGTGTCCAAGACTAAGACTGATGTGACAGAGGAATACATGAAATCGGTGGCGGATCTGATGGTTTTGAAAGGAAGGCCTCATTTTACAGTTGTGGGGACTTACCTTGTTTCTGATGTTACTCATGCCGGATTTGGAGACGTAGACTTTGGGTGGGGAAATCCGGTTTATGGTGGACCGGCCAAGGGAGGCGTGGGTGCCATTCCTGGTGTTGCAAGCTTTTATATTCCATTCGAGAAGAAGAACGGCGAGAAGGGAATTCTTGTGCCTGTTTGTTTGCCTGCTCCGGCCATGGAAAGATTCAAGTGGGAGCTTCAACTCTTGTTAAGCGAAAATGAACAACTTGAAAATATTGCTGAAGATGGCGTCTTTCTTAGATCTGCTCTGTGATGATGATAGCTTTAATTTATTTCGTAATGTAAGATGATTGTGTCCACTTATTGTGCTTGTATGAGATTGTCAGATAGTACTACACATGGGATTGTAATTTGTAATGTTTTTTCTTTGTATTATGTTGAAAAATTATGTTTACCTAATTATCATTTTATAGCGTAACTTGTGCCATAAATAACTAATGAGTTAATAGTCTGGTGGTATTTGACATGAGCTTCAACTAAGATGTTTCCAGTTTAAATCTTGCCGGAGGAGTATTACTTCAAAGTACTTTCTTTCAAGCACCACTCTGCCTGCTACATTAGTAACAAAATTTTGTATTCATTATTTGTAATACCAGTCGCTTATTACAGAGAAAGAAAGTAGAACTTAATGAATACTCCGAAGCATGTCAAAAAGCATGATGCACAAGAAGGATAGAAATCAAAAGATTGAGCATTTTTTACTTCAGGTTAATTATAGATCGAATTCTGAACGAGCAAATATCGAAGTATTCTCATTCGAATTCTATCCTTTCACTTTCATCCTCCACACCGTCCAAGGCCTAAAGACAACTAATTAGAAGGAAAAGTATGTGATTCAAATCTTGCTATAATCAGTTAACATGGTTACAAAGTTATGCTATGCGTATTCGAAGCTATATGATACTCAACAAATCATGTACTACATATGGATCTCCTATCTGGATTGAACTTCTTCTCATTATCGTATGGTTGTAACTTATTAGAATGGCACACCATTATGACCAAAACATGAGAAATCATGTACTACATATGAAAAACAACATGGAGCAGTTGATTCAGTTTACCTTCGTGGTTCCTCTTAATGTTACGTTCGCCCTTCTCCAGAATAACTTGGGGAAGTAATTCCCACTTTCCTCCAACAAAAATTACATGCGCACCAAATGAGCAAACTGCTCTATTTCCGTTTTGTTCGACTGGTTTCTCCTTAATATTGAAACCTGAATTTTAATGTAGTATTACCAGCAGGACATAAAGAAATGTACATGAAAGTTCAAATCCAATGACAAATATAACAATCAGAAGTAAATGATGGACAATGTGCTATAGGCAAGCAGGTCATCTAAAGTGAAAAACAATCCACAAAACAAGTTGAATAATGATAATTCAAATATGAAAGAAGGGGTTAGCATATAATTTTGTGCTCTTATGTAGTTCCAAAAGCAACAATTTAACATGGACATGTTACTGCATAGATCTACCTTTGTTAATCATGAAGCAGTTACCAGAAGATGATTCTATATTAATCCAACAAAGGCTGCAGGCAGTAGTGTTCAGTAGAACGAAATTCTAATTTGAATTGAGATTACCTTAGGCAGACCCATAGAGCTTCCGAAATATCCTATTCCAAAGGAAGGTGAAGTATAGGCAGCTCCAATTTCTACGGACTTCAGCTTTGCAGAACTATCTTGAATCTGTCATCAAAAAACACGAAAAAACTAATATAATAACTTTAAAGGCAAAGGAAATGTAATTTATTATTTTATAAGCTGAGATCTTAGTATCCAATAAATGATTCATAGTTATGAAACCCCCGTTACCGGAGCTAAAGCTTCAACCAACAGAATTCCCGCATCTCTGCTGCATTGACTTGTTTCATGCAAAAAAGACTTCAATACTTTTGTGCAGGCAGATGCTGGACCAGTCTGAGACCTGCTACATCCTTAATTATGTCACAAGTCGCATCATAATAATATAGAAAAATATAGATCCAGTAGTTATTGTTCATCGGGTACCGGAGAAAGCTGAAAGAATTCACTTATGATAGTAACACGTGATTTGAAAATAAAATGCGAAGACCAGAATGTGCTTCACTAACAAGTTTTCAGTTCAATTCTTGAAGTATTATGTTTTATGGTACTGTAACCTATCAAACTGTAGCATGGCTAGGAAAGAAGGTAACTTTAAAATGGGACCTGACCTGATGTCATATACCTTATCGAACTGTAGAATGACTCATTGGACTAACTGGTAGAAAAGTATATAACCTTGAGATAGCATTATTGACGAGAAATCCATTTTCTAGGATTAAAACCCATATCATTGACGGGTTTAGTTGTACACTTGAAACATAACCTATGAAGTTAAGGGAATGGTCTAATAAATGGTTTACATAGATTATTCCTGACATGACCACATGTTAAATAACGATGCCAAAAAAAAAATCGTGTAGTATTTCCATTTATTTATTAAAAAGAAGTTCCTTTTGGAGGCAAAAGGATATTTCCTTGATACTTGAGGTAATGCATGAATGGTTCCTTAAACAACTACAGAGGACAAGTTCGAATTGGGACCTGGTGTCCTGTAATATGCTGATACAATGAAACATGAATGGTGATGGAGGCGAATATCCAGAACAAGAATAAAAGGTTCAAGAAGATACAAGTTGATCGTGCCACATCAACTATGTTCGTGGAATTGACTTGTAAAGTCCTCCACAATTGCAGGAGAAAGGAGAAACATAGAGCTCATATTGTAAATCCATCTTCTTGTTAGTAACATTTTATAAGGTTGGTACAAAAACGTACAAAGATGATGCAACACAGCATTCACGTGCAGCGAAACCCTTCATAAGAGACTCCCCAGCACCAGTGACGCAACAGCCAGTTGTGAACCGATCACCAAACGCTCTACTTGAGGATGCCCAGCAACCAGAGCCATAAGTTGCTGCTAACCCCACCCGACCACTGACCTGCAATGTAGTATAAGAGAGTTTCTAAATTTTCATACCATAGGCCTACTGAGAATATAATAATAAAAATAGAAAACTCACATGATAAGCCAATGGTGTAGTAAGACTTTGGTTCTAAGTTCTAACTTAACTATAGTTTTGCTGGTTGATGGATTCCAAGGTAACCGTCAAGTTTTTTTAAATGTGCACCAACCTCCCTATAAAATAAAGCATCACACCACAACCCTTTAAAATTTAACTGCACCAACCCCCTGGAGTGTTAGAACTATTGCATAAATCTCATTTTATTCCATTACTAAATAATCATCATCCAAAATGGCGCCTCAACTTCAGAAATGATTCGGTTGCACTCTTGTTTGTTTTAATCTCTTTTAGTGCAGAAAATATTTTCTGATATGAAGAGATGACATAAATGGTGGATTACTATCATGAGCATTGCAATCAGATCATATATTGATTATCAAATTTATAGTTGTTGAATGAGGATGATTGTGTGCAACTTTCTCAGGAAGGATCTAAGTGGAATCATTGTACCAATTCAACTCGTAACTATACATTCAAATGATACCTAACAGCCAGACAGCATATTAAGCAGAACCAGATAAACTTGCACAGGAAAGCATTGTGGATGCCATCACCTTCAAGGCAACACCGCCACTGGAGGCTCCTGATGCAATATGTCCTTCAGAATCCACACAAATAACTCCAACAGTATCCATCACACAGTCTTCTTCTGGGGCAGTCAGTGTTAATGGTTGGAAAGAATGTCTATTTTCTTGCGAGGGATGGCCATTGTTGCTCCCTGCAGCTGATAACAACTATTAACTATTAGAACAATTCTTGAAGAGAATGTGCAATGTGCAAACATATTTGAAGTACAATTGTTACTGATACTGATATAAGGACATCTACTTGCACCAAGAGTAATTTATAATAATATTATAAGAACCATGTATCAAAGGAGGATTGTAGGTGGTATATGATTTTGCTGAAGGTTCATAAGAGGGTGAAGTTACTAGAACTAGAAAGAGGCTTCACTCTGCAAGTGAACTTGACAAAGCAAGACAAAGTTAGTTAGTCTTACATCTGTGATTTTTTTACAAGTACCTACATCGAAGGAGCTAGAGTTCATGGGCTTAACAGAAGGGATGACCTAACACAAGGATGATCAGAAACATCATATTCATACAACCGACCTCACTTAGTAGGATAAGGCTTGGCTTGTTTTGGTTTGATTTTAGAGCAAATAGCTGCAGCAATCACCTATGTAATACAAAATGTTTACAGTCCATCACCTATGTTTCAAAACGTCCTTGTCAATCACCTATGTTTCAAAATACATCCTACTTCCTCTCGCGTTTCAAATTTTTTGTTAAGTAGGTTTTGTGAGTGGGTTATTTCGGATACCAAATTGGGGATGAGTTATTTCAGATTTTTGTACACCAAAACATATTAAAAGAAATTACCGAAGTAAACTTACCGACGAGTCACAAGCCCCTCACATGAAATTATTAACGATGGATTAACAAATTAGGTGATGGACTAGAACGTTTTCAAACATAGGTGATTGACAAGGACGTTTTGAAACATAGGTGATGGACTGGAAACATTTTGTAAATATAGGTAATTGTTGTGGCCATTTGCCCTTGATTTTATGTATTCATTGATTTTTTCACAAGTCACAATAAGTAGAATGTGTAAGGTTTGTACCTTTTTTTACCCTAATCCATTACATGATATTTATCTATGCATATTTTGAGATATCAAATCAAATGGTTCATCACACTTCCTACGCTTCTTATCTATTGTGAAGTAGTAGATAGAGTGGTGCTAGCGTGTTACTGCGTCAATTAAGTAACAGCCTCCTTGATACCACAGGGGTATCCGAAATCCCCGTTCCCCACCCCCCTTAGCTCACTTAGGCAAGAACCTCTTTGAAGGCACTGGGGCATGTTGATTTTGACGTTCAAAATGAAATAGATGAACATTTACGTAGATAAGATTCAATTGCAGTTTTAAGGAAGTTTATGTATTAACATAGAATTGACTATGTGGAATCTGTGACACCAAGATTCTTGATGAGGCAATATCATAATGATGGAACAGTATTGCAGCAATGTTCCCATACCTATATGCATGCTAAATATTGGAAGAAATCTGACACAAAGTAGTCATCATTTCACGAAATAACTAAGCATCCTATTAAGGCAACTTATGTTAAACAAATATTTTCAAGTTTCACGTTTAGGTACCTATTGTGGCTATGTTTAGCATAGTGGATGTGGCTGCTATATCAGAAGCATCTAACGCAGCTTTGGCTTCATCAAGCATTATTTTGTACCTTCTCCACTGGGTTCTTGCCCTTTCTGTCACAAGCCACTATTTTCAATCACATTTACAACTCATGTAAATTAACCCATTCTGGAGGAAAAAGGGTAAATAACGATTCTTGAAAATTACATTATGTCAATTACTTCTGTAAGTTCAAATATTAAAATAGAGCCATCTAGGAAATAAGACATCCAAATTTAAGTTTCAGAGTAAATTTTTTTAAACTAATTGGATGAACTTGGATAGCAAAATGTCATAACTTAGATACCTCATCAGAATTTGATGAAGCTTCAGGCAGCCCAATCCCCTTAGAATATGCCCATTTGCGAGCACCGTCTCCAACCAAGAACCTAATGTGAACTAGCAATTACTACCCCAAATAACACATATGATATTGAAAAAATAAAGAATATAAGGACATATAAGTGATTTTACTTTTCAACAATTAAAACGGATTAAAAGAAATTTTACTAGCCACAAGGAACCTCGAAAAGTGAAAAGAAAAACATCATGAATGCCAACAAAAAGGAGTGTCATACATGGGAGGTAGGCGACCCAGGAGTGGCGAACCCATGATCTGATCCTTAGTCAACAATGCGGCAACTTCAATAGCATTTCTCACACCTGGTAACCGGAACTTTACAGGGATGTGGATAACAAAATGAAAACTGAAATGATGTAGAATATTCTTAAAGTGAAGAGGGTAAAAGAAGGGAGGACAACAAAATAAAATAAAAAAGAAACGAGGAAAGTGAAGTCTTCACTCTATGTTCATCAGTCTGTTCATATAGAATAGAGTTATCTCTGCATTGGAAATACCTGAAAGAGCTCCAACAGCACCATATGTGCTTGAATAACCATCCATTATACTAGCATCACACTCCACATGACCATCTTCGGTCAAGTTTGAACCCCTCCCCGCATTTGTACAAGGATCATCCTGTAAGTTGTGATGTCAATTGAAACATTTGATTAGACATGCAGATTCAATTAACAACTTCATGCATAGTTCATATGATTCAAAGTTAAGAGACATGACAGGAGAAGTCAGTCTTGCGGTCTTGCCTCCTTATCTGAAAACTAGTTACGATATACTCAAATTGTTTCATGGACGTACTCATCATTCATGGTGGCATGGTGCACAAAATAACATAAATGTTAAACAACTAGTTCTATTTCAGCAGTCATACTTGTGTAATACGAGATATCGCGTATTTCTTTGTTACAATGCAGTGGCTTCCGCTGAAAAAGAGAATGGACTATTCCACAGTTTTATCACTTATATCTTGCGTATCGATTCCATAACGAATAAGTTGCTTCTCATCCACTCTACTACAAATTAACTTTTATAATGAACAGAAGCCGGAAATCATGTACTCTTGGACATCAATGCCATAACAAGTAAAAGTATTTTCTATCTATTCTTCTCATTCTCAAATATTTACACACATTCCTGAACTAGTAGCTCCAAAAGACAAAAACAACATAAACATAATTCTTCGTTTAGAACAAAAAGAAATGGTACACTCAACTGAATACTAACGCACATACTTTGCGGAAATGGAAAATCTACATACAACTTGATCACAAAACAAAGAAGAAACGAGAGAATTGAGGAGAGGAAAAAATATTATTTAACAGAGTGAGTTTCTACAAGAAGGAGTAGGTCCTTATATAGAGTAACTAACATGATCTAAGTGTATCTCCACCGTACACGTGTTCTAGTATGGTAACTACTATGTAACAACTTCTAACTACACAATTGGAGCTGATTGGCCCATTATTCTAACTGTTTAATGACTGGCCCATTTGGGTGTAATGTGAGGTGATCTGCTGTACTTAGATGAAGACATTGTTGCTGTATTTTGACACTTGAGATCCGTCCTTGCTGGACTTCTTGTGCACACTGAACACTTGCATACTTGGTCATGTCTCTATGAGTGCTATTATTCTGCATCCCCCCCTCAAGTTGAGGCTGGAAAAAGTCACGACAGCCCAACTTGGAGTCTAATACATGAAACTGAGGGCCTGGAAGTGGTTTGGTGAACATGTCCGCGATCTGAGCTTTGGAGGATATATGAGAAGGCTGAATGAAGCCAGCCAAGTAGCAATTCCGGACGATGTGACAGTCAATATCAAGGTGCTTCGTCCTCTCATGAAACACCGGGTTGGAGGTGATATGAATTGCGGCTTGGTTGTCACACCATAACGGAATGGGAAGAGAGACAGATTCATGAAGATCTTGAAGAATGTAATGCAACCATTGGACCTCACAAACAGTCGACGCCAAAGCCCTGTATTCAGCCTCGGCGGAGCTCCGGGAGACGGTGGCCTGCTTCTTTGTCTTCCAAGACACTAGAGAAGTACCCAGAAACACACAATAACCGGTGAGAGATTTGCGAGTGAGCTTGCAAGATCCCCAATCGGCATCAGAATAACTGTGGAGCATAAGAGAGTTGGTGGAGGAATAAAACAACCCTTTCGAAATAGTGCCTTTGAGATATTTTAACACATGAACAGCTGCAGCCCAATGACACTCCTGAGGGGCATGGACAAATTGGCTCAACTGTTGGACCGCATAGGTCAAGTCCGGACGAGTAAAGCCCAAATACAAAAGACGTCCAACTAAGCGTCGATACCGTTCTGGGTCTTCAAATAGAACTGAGGCTGGATCATGAAGGTCCAGATGAGGGAGCATGGGAGTAGAAGCAGGCTTACAGCCCAAAAGAGCCACATCGGTAAGAATGTCCAAAGCATATTTTCGCTGATTAAGATAGATCCCCTCCGGTGACTGATAAATCTCAACACCCAAGAAAAATTTGGCAACACCCAAATCTTTAATGGTAAAGAGCCTATGTAAGAAAGACTTGATGTCCTGAATCACCTCCAAAGAATCACCCACAAGAAGAACATCATCAACGTAAATGAGCAAGGCCGTAAAATGAGTTGATTGAGCCGCCACATAGAGACAGTGGTCATGGGGCGACTGAACCAAGCCATAGTCTTTCAAACTGGTTGAGAACATAGCATTCCATTGACGAGACGCTTGTTTCAACCCATAGAGAGATTTATTCAGTCGACACACCTGCTTACTTCCAGAAGGAAGAACGCCGGGGGGTGGTGTCATGTAAATAACCTCATTCAAATCCCCATGAAGAAACGCGTTGTTAATGTCAAGCTGGTGGACATGCCAATGCTTGGCAGCAGCCATGGCAAGCAAAACACGAATGGTCACAGGCTTAGCAACGGGGGAGAAACTCTCTGTATAATCTTCCCCTTCCACTTGGGTGTACCCCTTGGCGACAAGGCGAGCTTTGTACCGATCAACTGAACCATCGGGCTTCCGTTTAACCTTGAAAACCCATTTAGAACCAATAGCCTTCTTTTGAGCAGGTAGATCAACCACTGTCCAAGTGTCATTGGATTGCAAAGCCTGGATCTCCTCTGACATAGCACGCTCCCATTCAGGTGAATCCTTAGCCTGAAAATAAGAAAGAGGTTCTCGAACTACAGAGACATTAGCCAAAAAAGCAACATGCGCTGCAGTTAGTCTAGGATCAGAGACAAAAGGAAACGTCATAGGAGCATGTGGAGTATGTAAAAGGCAAGTTGGCAGAAGAACTTTATGCTGAGTGTTAGCAACAAAGTCCTTGAGCCACGCAGGTTGTTTCCTCTGTCTATCAGGACGATTCGTATGGACAGGTAAAGGGCTAGGAGATGGAGTAGAAGGTAAGTGACTGGAAGCAGGGGATGCTAAGGGAGAACCAGCACGAGGTGTGGAAGAAATAGGAGAAGGAGAACATGACAAGTCAGCTTCGGGAATGATAATAGGGGAATCAGTAGTAGGACATTCAATAATAGGTAAAGGAATAGGAACAGTAGGTGAAGGAATGTCAGTAGTGGATGCAAAAGGAAATACACTTTCACAAAAAACCACATCTCTTGAAACAACAATCTTATGAGTAGATAAGTTGTAAATTTTGTAACCTTTTTGCACATTTGAATAGCCTAGAAAGATAGCCTTAGAAGAGCGAGGAGCAAATTTATCATGATTAGGAGTAGTAATAGTTGCAAAACAAAGACACCCGAAGACCTTCATATGAGCAATATCAGGGACTTTGCCATATAATTTTTGAAAAGGTGTTTGCCATTGTAAAACAGCAGTGGGGGTTCGATTGATTAGATAAGTAGATGTTAAAATAGCCTCTCCCCAAAAATGTTTTGGAAGATGAGAATGAAACATTAAAGAACGAGCAGTTTGTAACAAGTGCTTATGTTTTCTCTCCACAACACCATTTTGTTGGGGAGAGTAAGCACAAGACGTTTGGTGGATAATGCCTAGATTAGAAAACAACTCTTTGCAATTATGATTAACAAATTCAGTTCCATTATCGGAACGTACTGTTTTAACTCTGGTATTAAAATGATTTTCAATCATGAGAAGAAATTGCTTGATAGTAGCAAACACTTGAGTTTTACTATTTAATAGAAATGTCCAAGTACATCTTGTAAAGTCATCTACTATAGTTAAAAAATAGCTAGTCCCTGTGATTGTAACAACCCTATAAGGTCCCCAGAGGTCTAAGTGAAGCAACTGGAAAGGCTGACTTGTCTTGATATAACTAGCAGGGAAAGCAAGCCTTTGTTGCTTGGCTAATGGACAAATAGTGCACACATCATCAGCTTTATCCTGGAGTTTATTGAGATCTGTAAGGTGTCGTATAGTGCTTATAGGGCTGTGTCCAAAACGATAGTGCCACAGAGCAGAGGAAATAACAGAAAAAACAACAGGAGAACTACAAGTATTTAAAACAGAAAGAGCATGGGGCTGAAGTTGTTGAATGTAGGCTTCAATGAAAGAACTCTCATCAAAGCAATAAAGGCCTCTGTGTTGCTTGCCTATCCCAACAACTTGTTTAGAGTGTTGGTCCTGTAGGAAGCAACATTCATCAGTAAAATAGAAGTAAAAATGAGACTCAACTATGGCTTGATGCACAGAGATCAGATTATAGTTAAACTCAGGGATGAAATAGCAATTATGCAACATAATGTGATTACTAAGTCTAACACTACCTGTTTGAGTAACAACTTTCATAGATCCATCAGGTAGTGACACAGAAACAGACTTAGCAAGGCTATCAAGATGAGAAAACAAACTCCTATTGCAGCACATGTGATTAGTAGCTCCTGTATCTATAATCCAATAACTATTTCTTACCTCAGTTTTAGTCATCAAAGCCTGAACAGAAGACATACCTGCAAAATTATCCAGGTGCACCATATTAACCTGTCCAGTGGATGAGCTATTCTGTCCTCCAGAGGTCTTCATCAGTTTATCCAGATCCTTTTGCATCTGAGCCATAGTTTGTACCATGTAATCAATGTCCTGGCCTCCATTATCAGATGAATCAAAAGGAGTATCCACTAGATAAGCAGCATTTCTGGTGATTTGACCCTCTCTCCCTTTGTTTCTATCATTCCACCAGTCCGGATAGCCAATGAGTTTGAAACAGGAATCCTTGGTGTGTCCCTTAGCTCCACAGTGCACACACTTTGTGTTTCTCTTATCCTCCCAAGGTTTCTTCCCTTTGTCGACAAACCTTCTCTTATCAGGATAAGTTTTCGTCATCATGACCGAATTTCCACCAGTGGACTCCAGAAAGCTTCCTGCCAGCTGTGACTTCTTCTCAACAGACATAACCATGGAATATGCCTTGTTTATTGTAGGCCATGGCTCCATGACTAGTATTTGGTCCTTCACTCCATCAAACACACTGCTCAAACCAAGGAGAAAGTCCATAAGCTTATGTTTCTCTGCTTTTCTCATATATTCAACGCTAGCTGTACACACACAGCCAACATTACACTTGCACTCAGGCAATGGCTCTAGTACAGCCAATTCATCCCAACATCTCTTCAATTTTGAAAAATAGGCCACAACACTCATAGTTCCTTGTGAGATTGCACTCAATTCCCTTCTTATCTGGTATAGCATTGGTCCATTGCTCATACCATATCTCTGATAAAGCTCTTCCCATAGTGTAGAGGCATTATCAGTAAACATGAATTGTTCCCTCAGATTAGCTGAAATAGAATTAATCAGCCATGAACAAACCATGTAATCAAGTCTCTTCCATTTATCATACCCTGTGTCCAACACATCTGGTGGATTTGTTCTTCCATCTATGAAACTGAGCTTCTCCTTGGCTCCCAAGGCCATTTTCATAGCACGACTCCAGGTAACATAGTTATTCTCGGTCAATAGCACCGAAACCAAAGCCATTCCAGGATTCTCTGAAGCTTGATAAACAACTGCTTCAGAGTTTCTGCTGCCTCCACCATTACCATCCGAATCGGAGGTGTTATCGACTATGTTACTCATTTTAATCAGATTAATTCAGTAGGAAATCGAGCAATCTAGCTCTGATACCATGCGGAAATGGAAAATCTACATACAACTTGATCACAAAACAAAGAAGAAACGAGAGAATTGAGGAGAGGAAAAAATATTATTTAACAGAGTGAGTTTCTACAAGAAGGAGTAGGTCCTTATATAGAGTAACTAACATGATCTAAGTGTATCTCCACCGTACACGTGTTCTAGTATGGTAACTACTATGTAACAACTTCTAACTACACAATTGGAGCTGATTGGCCCATTATTCTAACTGTTTAATGACTGGCCCATTTGGGTGTAATGTGAGGTGATCTGCTGTACTTAGATGAAGACATTGTTGCTGTATTTTGACACTTGAGATCCGTCCTTGCTGGACTTCTTGTGCACACTGAACACTTGCATACTTGGTCATGTCTCTATGAGTGCTATTATTCTGCATACTTCTTCCTTAACATTCAAATTGACACATGCTTTTTCAAGATTTCTCAAAACTCTATCTATCTAGAGTGATTCAAAATCAAGCGCTATCAATGCCAACTCATATATTATATACTAGTATTACATAAGTTCATAAAGTGACAATCAAAGTGGGAAGGAAGGAATCGGTGGCTTAATGGCCCGAGTGGTGTAAGACCAGCTTGTATTAAAAGGTTTCGGGTTAAACTCTTGCTAAAGGATTATTATTTTACACTTTCTTTGAAGCACCCACTCTAACTATTACATCAGTTAGAAATTTTGACATTGGTTATTTGAAACACTCATCACTAATTTACAAAAGATAGAACAGACCTCAAGCACTCGAATAGCGGCGGTAACAGCATCAATGCACCTACCAGGGCCCTATAATCCAACACAAAAAAAAAAAATAACAATCGTACATTCAAATATGATTGGAAGATTTGACTTACCAACTCAAATTACACATTAACCACAAATTAATATTATTTAACGAGTTTTTGTTCAATATCTAATATTATGAGATGCAAATTTGTAGTGTGTAGTATATAATTGTATAGATACTACAATTAGACCATTCGATTATTTCAAAAAAGTTGTTAAAACCTGATTTAGAATATGAGCGGAAGCTAGGCAAGCGCGTTTCATGACGGAGCGGAAAGCTTTATCATTTGAGGGAGAGTGATATCCGGCACCCACGTGGACCGCCACAAAAAATGGAGCCACCAACTCGTTAGCTGCTCCGCCGGCCATCAGCTGGTGGTGATGCTCAATAACACAAAAAATATCAAACAAACATTTTAACGGAGAACAGTGCTGGTTAGTGCGGTGAGATTATAATTTTACTCCCACTTAACTTTCTTAATGACAACATTTTCAAATAGGAGGACAAAATACTAATTTTACTCCCGAAATTCATTATTCTAATGATGATTATATTATTTAATTTATTATTATTATAATGATTACGGAGTATTATTTGATACCTACATGAAAACTAATTGATGATTCCGCTGTTTAAGGAACAATTTGCTAATTAGCCTTTTAATTATGTAAAATACTTTTAAATATGCCCTTTGTGATTCTAAATAATATTAGCATTTCAATAACCATTTTATTGTTTAAATTATTGTTTTTGTTTGGTGTTAGCTGGTAGTCTGTCCGTGATTCATTAATGGATATGTTTGTGCCTAAGCGCCAAAGAAAAGAGGGTGAATTAATTTTTGAGGAAAGTGTATTGACATACGACTTCATCTGATTCCTTTGATACATTGTTACATGATTCTAATTGTATGACCAAGGTTTAGCTTCTTCTTTTTTAAATTAATTTCATGATTGTGATCCTTTTGGAGAATCAATTAAAATATAAACTAAGCCTAAACTATTGTTGTTCGTTTGCAAAGTTATCTTAAAAAGGATTGTGTGATGATAACCTCTATAACTGGTGCAATCAGGGGTTTGGCTTGGTAAGCCTTTTGATGAGTCTAATTATTGAAATTAATTTGACATCTTAACATGTGTTTAGAGCGATAAAAAAACATGTATTATCAATAATGCAAAGATTTTGTTACACTCGTCAAATTAAATGAACAAAATGAGCAAATATACATTAACCATGAAAATAATTGGACTAATAATTTTGACACGCCTCATTTTATGCCCAATCTCCTTCCTTATTAACGTAATTGGATTCAGGTCAAACATTTTTGGTGGAGCTGTATAATTTAGTGTAATGCCAAACCATTGGTGTAAAGTATAAAACTGCCTCTGGCTTAACCCAGGAAGGCAAACAGAGTGGCGGAAACGAGTGAGAACCCGATTAGTAACGGATTCAGGCTGCCAAAACTTCCTGCAACGCCTCCATCAGATGGTGGGCGTGGCGATTGAAGAGGTGATGGAGTTGGCACAATATCTGATGGGGGAAGCTCCGATGGGCTAGGACTTTGTGGGCTATCCGATGGGGGAATGCTGGATGGTGGAATGCTCGAGGGGCTAGGACTTGGGACGTCTGATGGTGGAAATGGAGATGGCGGGACACTTTCTGATGGTGGAGTGCTCGCGGGAGTGGGAGCTGGTGGGATGTCTGATGGTGGCAAAGTGGTCGAGGGACTTGGAGTAGGAGGCGTGGCAGGGGGCCCTGCCTCGACAGTTATAGACAATTTCATACCGCCATAAGAGCAATGATCAGAAATGGTACAAATGAAGTATTTAGAGCCTGGTGATGAAAGAGTAATGGTAGTCTTCCCTCCAGTGAAAGGGGGGGTGGAACCGGAATCTACACAGGCATCATACCCATCTTTGTCCACATCAACTACATTGTGAATTGTGACATAGTTGAATACTGCAATAAAAAACAGAATCATAAACTTTATTCAGTAACGATCGAACAGAAAAATTGAGAGGGGGTTGGAAAGCAATGTTACAAGAAAAACTCGAAGCTAATTCAGAGTTTGAATCACATGTTATACTTTTGTGCAACACTTTCCCTTATATTTTTGTTTTTTTTCAATCTTTCAAACACGTCCTACATTAACAAATCATTTTTCGAACACTATTTCATACTGTATTTGCTTCTAACAAACATTTGGAAATGTGGAAACCCAACTTACTCAAATTGTCACCAACTACAAATTTTTTATCAGCAGCCCATTCTGTGTAGTTTAGCAATATTTCCGTCCAGCCATTTCTATCTCCGACAACATAATCAGTTGCATGAACTGCAGAGATGCAATAAAGAAATAAAACAAGTAATTCAGCCTTGCCCATTTCCAATTTGCTAGTTGGACAACTTTTTTCTCAAACAATTATATGAATTCAACAATGTAACATGTACAATGTGAGTGGATGTTATATCGCATCCTATATATATATAAAAAGTCAACGAATATATACATTGTTATTATATAATGCATCATGCTAGCACGTAATAATAACCTTTAAATTCTTGTTTGATATAAATATGGTGCAATATATATTCACGTATTTCGAACTATAGATAATGAAAGCATATAGGATAGGGTTAAATGGTAATAAAAAAAATGCCGATAATTATCGATTTAATCTCAGATAAAATTGCACTTAATTATTACATTATATATTGCATGTTATTAGTTCATGCAAAGTAGCACAAGTTTATATTGTACTGTAATATACTCCAAAACTTTTAGTGACCCCAAAACTAAAGTATAATTTTGCTTCATTATTTAGACCAAATTTGTAATTAACTCAAAGAGTACTTCCATGTGCATGTTTTATACCAGACATTAGAGCATTCACACTAGATTCCCTATAAATTTTCTCTAAAATTATCTTCTTATATCACTTTATCAAATTTGGGAGCTACTTTTAAATTTTACACAAAACCAGATTCCCTATTTATGCTCCTCAAATAAACTTTTTTTATATTTATAAATCTAAGTCGAACATAAATTCAAATTATTTAAATGTTAAAAACATGATCAAATTATTTCAACATGAAGATGAAAATAATAAAATTTAAAATAAATTAATAATTAGTATTTTATTTGAAAAATAAGATGAAAATAATAAATTTATATTTTTAATCTTTAATATAATCCCAAAAAAATATTAAGTTATAGCTTTATTATTATTATTGAAAAATATTCTAAATACTAAAATATGATGAAATACAACATGTAATTAATAGACCTTTATTTGCAAAAAAAATTAAAAAGAAAATAAAAATGTAACTATGAAAACTAAGACATGATTTGAGTATACTGCTGCTAGTGCTCTTAGTGTTTGTTTTGGAATACTCGCATCTACGAGATCCGCAAAAAAATGTTCCTCAACAAAAACGAGTTATATTCCTATAGAAAGTTATGATCCTTCTAAGATTTGTTTATCTAAAATTTCCTCTAAAGTACTATGATGTTATTTATACAAAATCTAGGAATTAAATTAGGAACAACCTTAAGAGAACCGTAACCAATCCGCGTTCAATTCTTTCCATAAAAAAACGAACACATAAATTGCATATTCCATGTACGCGACCGTATAAGTCATACTATCGGCGAGGGCGAAACAAGTAGAATTTGTTGCCTTGGAAAGTTTTACAGTCGAAATAGGTACCACTGATAACAACGTGGGAGGATGCCTTCATATATACCTCCTAGAAATTTTTTTTATCAACATATTATTTATTATTAATTGATTTTCTTTGTGGTTATCTATAAGTTGTGTCTTTCATATATATAAATAGAAAATGGTTGTCATTCATTGACCTTGACTGTATCTACCTCAATATTATCATTGGTTGGTTAGGAGAATAATGAAAGTAGTTGGTACCCATAAATGTTTACATGAAATGAATAATAGAAGAAGACCGATAATAATTACTCATATAAAACTGGGGTCAATAATCTTTACGAATTAGTTCTTATTTTTTTGGGAAGGAAAAGTTAGAAGATATCTCTTTTTATCAGACAAAAAATCCATTAGATAATAATATTGTCGGAATTACATAATCAGATGAATTCATCTCCACCTATATCAAATTCAATAAAAGTAACAACTTCAACAAGTGGAACATCAAAAACAAAAAAATCACAGCTCATAGGACATCCGAGGTTGGCCAAAGCATCCGCGATACGGTTGCTTTATCTGAAAATATGGCTCAAGTTCGATCCATGCACCCCTAGATAGGAGCCATTTGCAGTCATAAACAAGAACATTTGAGTGATTACCAATTAAATTAGGGGAGTTCACAAGAGTAACAACAATCTTGCTTAGACTCTAACTTTTAAACGACAATAACTTTTAAATGAAATACTGTAAAGCTGTGGTCCTTTTGCTTAGTCCCTCGCGGTACAATCTTGGTGTTGTCTTTGTTGTTCATGGTAAGTGGCCGGTAACTCTACTTTTTTGCTTGAAGAGTCGAAGGTGTTATTCACTCCTCTGTCCTTTGCTTATATTAATCATGGTTTTAATATTACTTATATTATGAAAAGTTTAAAAAAAAAAAAAAAAAAAAATTCGATGGATGTTTTACTTTTTAGTAGCAAAGCTACTACGGATTTTCTTTCTTGCCGATTCTATTTTGGTAATTTCAAAAATTATGCCTTTTTTATAACGCCGATCATGAGAGCATGGCACATCTCATCTGTTCATGTAAAAAACAGTTACCCACCTCATTTCTTTTTCTCTACAGTCGAGCTAGTTTTGACAATTTTAAAATTTTTGAGAGTTTCTGTGACACCGATCATGAGATTATTACGCATCTCATCTGTTCATATCAAAAACAGCTTCCCTTTTTGGATTTCTTTTTTTTTGTTCGACTCATTCAATGTCTTTGGATTCTTTGTGACACCGATCAAGGGAGCATTGTGCATTTCTTCTGCTCATGTCAAAAATAGATACCCATATTCTCCCCTCTTGCTTCTTCTAACTACCATCATCAATTTATTATGTATTTATATAAAACTTAGGCACAAGCTAGTGTTAGCCATAAATTAATGATTTCACTTAGTTGCCTTTGGAGTTGCAGGATTCAAATGACTTCTTTGACATTTGAAGGAGTTTCACAAGCAGTAGTCTTCATATTTTAATGTTATAGTTGTATGTCTTTACTTCATTTTATATTTATTACTATAAAAAGTATCCGTGTGTTAGAACTATCACCATCCATCTTTATTTGGAGATTTGAACTCCTAAAGTTTTAGATTAAATATTATTGCCTAGCCTGAAGCAATTCTCAGTTGACATGTTATCAAGGTAATTGTCGAAATGATCCTAGTAAATGAGTCATAATTGTATTTTAATTTCTGTAAATGACGGTGAAACACAATGGTCCATATAAGTGCGCATCGGGTGTGAAAATAATCCCTATATTAACGATTCCGTTAATTGTTTAAAATTAAAAAAAAAAACAAAAACAAATCAAGGATACACAGCCAAGATAAATAATTCAGGGACAAGTAGAAGATATAACTTTAGTTCAGGGGTAAATGGCCAAAAAGCCTAATAATAATAATAATCTATTATTATTATTAATATTATTATTATTTCTTTATTATTATTATTATTATTATTAATTTCATTCTTCATATTCTTATTCTTATTATTATTAAGATTACTATAACAACTATTTTTATTATTTACCAAGTATTACTATTGTTACTAAATCTCATCTCTACTATCACCACTATTATCACCAGGAACTCAAGTTTCCTAATAAAAGTCGTTGTAGAAATAACTATTTGTTAAACTCATTAAGTACTTAAACTTAATTAATATAGCACTTACTTTATTAAGTTTATTTGTTAATAAAAAAATTAAGTACCGAATAAAATCACACATGAATGAAATCTTTAACAAAATTTTAAGTCAAAATTTACCACTTAATTGTATCCTTTTAACCAAATGAGAAGTTATGATGTGTAATTTTACAACATTCTCCTTCCTTAATTTTTAAATTCATACATTCTTATTCAAATCAAGTTAAGTCATTATCATATTATCATTATATTATTATTTCTTTATCATTATTATTATTATTAATAATTTCCTTCTTCATATTCTTATTCTTATTATTATCAAGATTACTATAATAATTATTTTTATTATTTTACTAGTATTATTCTTATTGATATTATTATTATTTCATTATTATTATTACCACCATTTTTATTTTTATTGATATTTTGTTATTCTAACTATTATTCTTCTTCTTGTTGTTATTAACATTATTACTAATATTATTATTATTTCTGCTAATCTTATATTATTCTTATTTTGATTCTTATTACCATTATTATTATAATCATTATTTTAACTAGTATTATTCTTATTCTTACTATTATTATTTTAATTATTATTGTCATTATTATCATTATTATTATTTTAATTATCATATTTTTGTCAATTAATATTGCTACTCTTATTATTATTATTAGTGCTATTATTATGTTATTATTTTTATTAATTATTATCATTATTTTCATTGTAAGTATCACTATTTTTTATCATTATTAATATTTTATTATTCTCATTATTATTATTATAATTCAATTAATAGTATCTTTCATTTTTTATTTTGTATAATATTATTTGTGATCCCAGCATCACAATTCCATTTTTGTCTAAATTGAGTAATAAATGGGCTATTACTATTATTATTATATTTATAGTTCAATTAATAATATCTTTTATTTTTTATTTTGTAAAACATTATTTGTTATATATATTATCTATATATTTTCTTTGCACGGTTATCAAACACTTAGTGTTCAGTCATTTATACTCAAATTTTAAAAATCAGATTTAACAAACAGGCCTTCAGCATTATATACAAAGAAAAGGAAAGAGCTACTGTATTACATATTATGCAACCAATTTAGCCCAAAACTTAACTCTCCCAGACTGGCTCAATTGAAATTGAATACACCAGAAACTTGCCTAGTTGCCTTGATACAAAATCAAAATCTAATGCCAACCCAAAATACGAAAACAAATTACTACTCGAACTCAAGAGACTGGGTACCCAACCAATTTACCCGATTGACCATCAAGTTGATACCCTAACCAAGAAATGTACTAGTTTAATTTTAGGCAGTTTTTCAAGCCAAATTCCGGATTACCTGGCTCGCGAATTCATCAACAATTTTATCTTAAGTTGGCAACATCGACGCTTTAATTTTTCATAAATTGACTTAATGTAAATCAGCTAAGAGGCGAGTCACATAAAATCAGTTATAATTTATCCAAAATAAGTTTTTCTGTTTGCTGACCATATCACACGTCTGCTTATACTACCAAAGCATAAAATCAGTTATAATTTGTCCAGAATAAGTCTTTTATCACATATTGAATGGTTGTGTTTCATCATTTATTCTCTCCTTTCTCTATTGCATCTTTGCAACTTGAGATGTACATAAATAGCAACTTTCTCCCTACTAGGAACTCCATAAAAATGGAATATCTTAAAGCCACAAACAAGTTGCAAAATGGTCGAAGTACAAATACGTACCTTTTCGAATTAAATTGTTAGTAATATACCTGCATTGCAAATTCCAAATATAGTTCCAGACTGGACTAACCAATTTCAGAAATATAATTTTGACTCCAACATCATTGTATTCAAATATGTACTTTCACCGTCCAAAATAGAAGTTCTTGACGTGTAGTATTCAATGGTATAAATCTTTTGACATAAAGCTCAAAGGAAGAGAATTATTGCCTCAAAAGTGAGTCGACTAAATATTAACAGAAAAAACATTTAATTGCAGTTGGGACTGGGATGGGCCGATGGGGGAATGATATTAACAGACTTGGTAATTCAGGCACCAACATGCAAATACATATCTCAACATGGAACATCTAGGTAAAATATGTGTCGACAGTATATGAGTCATGAGACCCCAATAACTCAGAAAAGGTAAAAGGAAAACACTACATTATACATGTCTTTCAACTATAGTTTTTTTTCTTCTAAGAAAAGGTGCAAGATAATACGATACTAAGCCGTTAAAATGGAAGTGGTATTCATCCAATACTAGAAAATAAATTGGAGTAGTATTTGGGGTGTCATATGATACTAAAAATAAATGGTAGTGGTATTGGAGATGTCATCAAATAGTAAGCAGTAAAATGGTAGCGGTATTGGAGATCTCATGACATCAGATGTCATTTTAAAATTTAGGTGCATCTGAACCAAGCTAAATTATAACATCCAACATTAAGCAGGATTTTGTGGGCATAAATGTGTAACAAGAATATAAGACAAAAGCCGTAATTATAAGCCACTAGTCATCGAATAACAACATTCACGATACACATAAATGATAAAATAATCAAGTGTAATTCGAAAAATAATGCGTTCAAATTAGAAAGAGAAGCACCTGCGGCCAAAGAGCATGACATACTATAAGGAAATTGTATTCATGAAAATATGTCATGTATTTTTTTTAAAGAATTTCTCATACCATTATCACTCGCCACTATGGAATTTGGATTGCACGTCTCTCATGAATTTGTACAATGCCCATGAATGAATTCAGGTACTTGAACCAGGCCCCAGTCACTTGATATTGAGGTACCTCATGCAGCCCAAGCCCCAGCCTAACAAACAGTCATCTCTATATACATACACAATTAAGTATTAATTTAAATAAATATTTTTATTACACTTACATATGATAATAAAGAATAATATAATGGATGTCTATATATTCAGGTTATATATAGACATAGGCAACACAACTTAGAAC